>APFE030250443.1:55122-102879 GCA_000404065.3 Pinus taeda | reverse complement strand
TGTGATCTAACAAATCAAAATATATAATTTTAATTAATTAAAGATGTTGTGGCTATTCTCTAATTAATTAAAATTATATAGATCACTAGACATTATTCTTTACATAAATGGCATAAACAAAAATTTAACCAGTAAAAATAATGTTTACTGAAAGGAGCAAGTCAAATTGACATTTTAAATAAACTCTATATAACGTAAATTACTGCCAAGCAATTGTTTAATTTATAAACAATACCCGGAGATTGACTGAAGCAGCATTGATCTACTTTGCACTTACATAGCAAATGTAGTTCGAAGGCTAGCTGGCTTGACTTCAGGCTCCGTCCTTAAGTTTATAAATCAAACAAACATAGAAAAGCAAACACGCTTATTCTTTCACAAGATAAATAAAATTAAAACTATTTTAATAAAAAAATATAATTAAAATAGTTGATATTTTGGGGAAATTTATTGTTCTTAGTCCACATAAACTTCATGGAGACCAAGAAAACCACCAACGCTAGAATTAAAATATGCACTAATTTAAAAATTATTTTATTAAAAAAAAAAAAATCTCAGGACTGGGGCCAGGCAATCTGATTAAGATCCAAGTTATCCTTTGTTCTGTGTATCCTGACCCGTTCCGCCATTCCCACGAATGCATACTCCCCAAACATAAAATTTTCATTTCAGAGACCCCACAATCTCCCCCTGAATTGCCCATCAGTTGCCCAATAAGCCATTGAAATCACTCCCAATACCACCAAGACCATCTTAGCTCGAGTAATCCCCTCAACCTTAAGGCCCCACAAGCTCCAAATCAGGTTGAGGTTCCGACAGGGCTAATCCCTTAAACCCCGAACGAACTCCAACAGCTCCAAACGTAAATTCTAAACAAATTGGAAATAAAGGACAATGCCCAAAAACCTTACCAAATTAGGGCAAAACAACTTCCCTTCCCAACAAGACAGACAATTGACATTTTAAAGGTACCCTACAAGTGCTGTTAGAGATCCACTACAAGTATAGTTTCAGAGATCTACTCGAATAGTCCAAAGGCAGCTGGTGATATGACCTCAATCATGTGTTGATAGAAAGTACTGAAAACATAACTCGAAAAAGGCAACAGTTAGCACCTCGGAGCCCCGGATTACCTGATGGGACCAACTGCTATCTCCATCAACCTTGTCGCCCAATCATGGCCTCGCGTCTTTCAGAAATCCTCCAGCTCGAGTTTGAGAGCCGCCATGGCCAGAGAGAATCGGAATGGGTCAGTTCATTGGCAAATAACCCATCAGAACTTCCGGCTATTAAAACCCGGCCTACGCTGTGCCAGTGACCAATGAAAATGCAAAGAACCCACAAATTCGGTGCACTGTAATAATTCTACAACGACGACGATTTGATGAAATCAACGCAAAGCCCACCAGGTTGCAAGTGGACGGTTAAAAAATACAAAATTTGAAGGATAGGGTACTTAATGAGATGGTTGTAAATAAATGGAAGCTTTGAATTCAATATATTTATATATTTTGGCGTTACGGTGAAAACGTCAAAATAACGATTAAAAAACTTTGGAAATTCCAACCCTGAATTGGATCACTGTTTCTCGTCAAATTTTATTTATCTACTCATCTTAGTGTGGATGATTTGAAACATGAATTCGAATGGCCTATAGCTGCATGTGTCCTGTAGGAGTGCTGATTATGCAAGAAACCGTCGCTTAAGCAGGATTGATTCCTTTGAAAATTTGGATAGCGCAGCTCACAAACATCATGCATTTGCAGTGCGTAATGGAGAAGAAAGTAAAATGCCGAAAGCCAAAAGCAAGAACAAAACAAAGCGGAAATAAAACTTGGCTCTGATACCAATGTGAGAAAAATTTGCAACAGCGATTCTATATGCGGAATTAATGAATCTACAAATGAAATTTCAATGCCCAGGATTACCTCCAGCCATTGATAACGCTCTTGCTGCAAACCACAGTCCACTTGCTTCTTCACTAAAACAGCACTCCAGCGTCAATCCAAGCAAAAAGAAAAATCACAGAAAATCTGAAGGCACTTCCAAGCTATGCTCTCTCAGCTAGATGGTGTAAACAACTGAAGGGGATTGAGATGCTAGCTTGGGGACTAATCAGATGAATTTATAGCCAAGCTTCCATCAAGCTTCTAATGGCTATGTGTCAGCTGTTCCACAGATCAAGGCAAGGAACTCCAGATGGAGTAATGGACCACTTCAGAAGCTCCAACCAGAAAATTAATTAACTGCAGTTGATTTCCTTAATTTAAGGAAACTACTGCAGTTGGTTTCCAGAAATTAAGGAAAGAGTGGAGTTCAGTTCCATAACTGTAGGTTACAGGTTGGCAAAAATTAATGGAGTTTAACAGTGCCAGCAGCAATAATACTAGCATATCACAGCAACTTATTGTGGCAGCTACCATAATTCTTGCAACAGCTCCAACAACATTGACCCCTGCAACCACAGCAATATTAGCATAAAATTCTTCAGGCAACTCTGTCCTCTGTGGTCTGTTTCACAGACCAGCTCTTCGGTACATTTGATCCACCAATGTATACTCAAGAGTCAATACTGGCTGCCACCGACCCTGCAAAAATACTGTTAGCCATACAAATATACAGCAACTACAACCAAATTTGGACACCAGCATCTATAGAGCCCTCTTGGCATCTCCTCATGTTCACAATCCATCTGAACACACACTCTGTCCATCGCACTTGTTGCTCAGATCTTATACCACCTCTGCACAGACCATACGCACTGTTACACGCGCTGCATTCAATTCAGTCAAATTCACATTCGTCCTTTACTCCACGCCCTTGGCATCTATGCGCTCAGGTATACAAATTGAAATTGCCAGCTTGAACTATCATTGCACACATGCGCACTTCCATATCCAGATCGACCTCTATAATGCTGTAAATCGCTCATCAGCAGGTACGCACATATTCCTCTATCCAGAACGCAGATACGCCATACAATGCACTATGTGCTTTGTCAGTCACAGCCTCAGCTCCGATCAGCCATCGCTGTCAGATGTATGCTCACTTCCTCAAATCGCAGCTCCATACGCGGGCTCTGCCTCTTTCATATCTACATCACATGGCGCTACAGGTATTCAATTTGGTTTTATGCGCACTTCACAGGTGCACTCGGCCTCTACGCTCAACCAAAAACTCGACACGTCTCGCTCACAGGTGTGCACAAGTATATGCTATTTCACATTTCGCTCTGTGTTCACATTGACATGGGTTCGGCCACCTCCTCTTCCTCGCATAGGATTTTTTGGTTTGTTCTTCATATTTCAGCAGCCATTTCAGTAGTTGTGACAGGTTGCAGATATGATTTATTTATTTTGGCAAGTAGATTATGTGAGATAGATGTGTTGAATTTTAAGATTATCGTAACAATACTTATTCTTTCCAAGTGGATAGATTGGTTTCTTTTACAATGATATAGAAAAATAGTGACTAGTAATTCCAACAAGGGTCTATGTGTTGAAAGCCATGCCATAGCTAATGCTTCCAGATTGAAAATTGGAAGGGTTTATGGTGGTGAAACCATTTGCAGTATTCTGGACCCCGGGATCTTGGCCAACAATACCGCATGCTTTTGTTGGAAGTTGCCCGGTACAAGAGCAAATACCCCTGAAGTTCTCAAGTGGCTAACCTTCAACCTGATGAACCTATATAGACTATCTATGATATGATGGTACGCATGCATCAAGGAGATTTAGTAGGATTATTTTAGAAGTATAATTTTTTTTTCTATATTTATCTATTCCACCAATTATGTTATTTACGAAGTAGGATAGGCCAGTCTTTTTTTAATATGGATGTCTCAATTATTGCCTTTGACAAAATATTTTCTTGTAGCCATGGTGGATTCTAATGTCAATACTACTTTGAATGGACAAAGTTTTTTTTCCAAGTTTCAATGTTTTCCATTTATTTGATCGTGCTGGTGATGTAATCCAAATGAGAAATATCATGTAGCGGATGGGAATTTACAACGACAGATCTGCATGCTTGGCATTGCAGTCGTCAATTCTTTTTTCACAAGGCATTTTGCTTTCTTACTGACAGTTGAAACAAGTGCTCGAGAGGAAAAACAAGGTGATGATAGTACAGCTAAAGGGCCAAAGAGAATTGATTGCAACAAGGAATTAGGAGCGCTTTCATGCAACATCATTCCGCACATTCTCAATATGTAAGTATTTCTATTCTGGTGTAAATGATCTCATGCAGTTTCCTTGAAGCTTAATTGTTTTATTAGCTTCGTTTGAGTTTCATTGCATATAAATGGTTTAATAGAGTTGAGGCATCCTTAGGATTCATAATAATATTAGAAGGTAGTGAAATCGTAATGATGGCATAGTCCACCATAAGCATGCAATATAGAACTCTGTTTATTATTGCTGGTGTAACATAATTGTTTAACAACATTTATATATGAGTGGTTGATCTTTAATCCCAATTGGTTCATTACTTTTACGGTCATAACAGTTATATAGCATAAGATCATTTATGACCAAAGTGATATAGAAAGGAGCATGACCACCATTTTTTCCACCCTGATTCATTTCCTAGAAGACTACAGAACATTCTTCCACTTAATCATCCTCGTTCAAAAATTTCTTCAATTATCCTCTCTAAGAAGGAAGTCTGGCTAACTTAATCGAAGGAACCATAACCTTTGTGTTAGATAGATCATTCACGAAGTTAATGTTTGATTCAAAGTCAGGGCTTATAGGTTGACTTCCTGAAGGTGAATCCATAGTACCCTTTCTTACTGAACAGGATGACTATCACTTGACACTTTTTAAAAAGCTTGCTTCCCAATCTGCAATTTCTATACTATTAGGATTTCTTCTTTGATAGGTGTTCAGAGTTATTTCTCTTACTATTTTTTGGATCTCTTTTTAAGAAGGCATTGGACTATGCTATCTTGTAAGTTTATCAACCTCGATACCTTTTTCCCTTTATTTGTTTCATCTGGTGATTCATCACGGGAAATGACTTTCCTTGCACGTTGCAAATATAATCATTGTCATTCACATAATTTAGGTTGTCTAAATTATTCAATCCATCATTCCCAGTTGTCCCATGGATCTCAGCAGCTAGACATGAGCTTTCATCATGCAAGTCCTGACACTTACTACATCAAGGAAAATGTTCTTCATTTACCATATTAGGTTGATTTAATGGCACTATAAGCCTTTGATCTTGTGGCTGGTTATTTCTATCCCACCCGGTTTTCCTTATCTGATATTGGTTTTGAAAACTTCTAAGTGAAGTAACCTATTATTTGTTACTATTTGTCGTTGGTTAAGAGATGTAGTAAACTACTTAAATGTTTATGTTAAATTTGTCAAAAGGAGCTGGATCAACCAAGTTCAACGTTATTGGCATAGATTCAGATGTTGACGTTGATGCTTTGGAGGAACCAAAAATATCCACTTTACCCGAGGCAGTGTAATTCTCTTCAAGTGTCCAATTATGTCTTCGACTACCCTGAAGGTACTGGGAGACTTATCTCTTAAATAAGAAACAAAATGCCCCCTCAAAAGCATTGATATAATATAGAAGAATAGATTTGTCAATGGTTTTATACCCTAGAGAAATTTATCCAGAAGTTTCTGGAATCTCAAATTAAACTAATATCCAGAAGTTTGTGGAATCTCAAATTAAACTAAATAACGGTTTCATTTTCCTTCTTTTTAATTCATTTATAAGCAATGTAATATCCTTTTCCAATTTCCAGTATTCCATGAACGCATCTCTAAAAGCCTCCCACGTTGCAATGCTATTATCTTTAAGATTTTGAAACCACATTCTAGCATCTTCCTCTAAAGATAGGGGAAAGAGCTTCATGACCACATCTTCATGGTCATCCTCTATTTCATGTTCTTCGATAGCATTCTAAAATTTCTCAATGTGCTCCTCAACTAAAATGACATTGTTTCTTGGAAACTTTGGAAGTCAATGTATTTTTGTGTCATGTCATGTGGGTCTCCATGGATGTATGATATATCCAACGGCTTGTCGCTGCAAAATCTAGCAGGCCCGGTGCAAAGCCTCACTGGTGCAGCTAGACCTTATGGCAGAAAGAGAAAGGGTTTCCACTGTCACTTCAGCAACCTTCCTCCTGCTCTCTAGTGGAACTGAACCACAAGGGAGGCTTCCCTAAATCACCTAAAGGATGTTCCAATATTATGGCTTAAGGTGAGGAATAAAGGTTTATAATGTTGGATAGAGTACCGACAATGCCTAAGATGACCTAGATTTTCAATACAAGGTTCAAGTACTCTATGCCAAGACCAAGAGTGAGGCTGGTATAAGTTAGGATTTGGATGATATGCAATGAAAGGGGGTTCAATGTCATATAGCAGCCTAAGAAAATATCTTAAAATGATATTCAACAACAAAGGGTTAAGGATCTTCCAATAGAAGCTAGGATTAGTCTAGGAAATGTATTTCTAGGGTTGTTAGATGTGCATAAACAACAAAAGGAAGGTGACAACAACCCTAACTAGGAGCGTATGACCATGCACTATGCTAGATTTTTCCTTTAAACAATTTATAGATGCAAATCCTAATTTATGAGCCACATTCATCCATACAAAATTCACTTTAATGCATAAATCATCCCTCGAAACCTAACAGCTGCCCTAGACGTCTAGGAGAGAAGAAAAGAAGATGAAATTTAGAAAGATCTATGGATGATAAACACACTAATGATTAGTGCTTTATCCTACTAGGGTTTAATTGAGTGTTTAGGGTAAAATTTCAAGGGAGGGCCTTCATGGAGTAAGGGGGCATCCACTTTTAGAACCCTAACTATTATTCTTGTGAGGAGAGAAATTAAATATTGTGTTTGCACATTAAGAATTTCCCTACATGCATATTACCCACCAAAAAGTGGGTAACCCGTAGGAGAAAATTTTCTCCTCCTTGGATAGCCAACCAAATAGCAACCCTATTGATTAGCACATGACATGATCTCATAGATCCTCCACCTATTTCTCTTGTCAGGTTTCTTTCTCTCATCCAACATTCCTTCTTCAAGGAAGGTGGGTCATTCATCAACAGGTACTTTAACCATTTTTTAGTCATGTGCTTTTACTTAAGTTTTTAGGCATACTAATATGAAACAAGGGGTGATCCGGATGATTGACCAATCTTCACTGTATTCTTGTTTACTCACTTCACTTGGGAGGTTAGTCTTTGACTCTAGCCCACTGGAACCTCCTTTGAGGCCTTAGGGTTTTAGGAGGGACATTATTGGGAGGCTTTGATTGAAGTAGTGCGTCCCTAGTATTCCATACTCACCACTTTCCATCTTTCCCTTCTTTAGGATAGTGCTCAATTTTCATAGGTATTGGAACCTTCTCATCCTCATCCTCGAGTCTATGCTGGAAAAATTTGCCTTGGAGGTTGATGTAGCTAAATGAAAGGCAAAAGCAAAAGAAAGAAAAAGATAAAATGCAAAAGATGGCTAGAACAAAAATTAAAATGTGGGAAAAATCATAGCATTAGCTCTACCCCCCTCATAAACCATCGCCCAGTTCCTAGAGCACATGATGCTCCATCCATGAAAAAGAACCCTTGTATTGTCCCAACTCTGATGAACAATAAAATGCCTCATCATTAAGGGGTAATAAATGCTAAATCTCAAAAGTAAGCTTGGGCTCTCTCTGGTGGCTTTCACCTGTTGCTAGACTTGAAGCCATAAGGATTTTTCTTGCTCTTTCTAGCTTTCAGAAATTCAAAGTATACCAAATGGATGTAAAATCTACTTTCCTTAATGGAGATTTAGAAGAAGAAGTTTATATTGAACAACCAGAAGGATTCATTCTTGGAAATGATGCAAAACTTGTATGCAGACTCAAAAAGGCTCTTTATGGTTTGAAACAGGGTCCAAGGGAGTGGTATTATCGCCTTGACAAATATCTACACCAACAGGGTTTTTCAAAAGGGTCAGCAGATAGCAATCTATATACAAAGATTGACACTAATAAATTGCTAATTATTGTTGTTTATGTTGATGATATCAAATTTGGTAGCAATGAAGAATCCATGAGTCAGAATTTTACTTTAGTAATGCAACAAGAATTTGAAATGTCTTTGCTTGGTGAACTTACCTATTTTCTGGGTCTACAAGTTCAACAAAATAAAGTTGGTATTTTTCTTTCACAAACCAAATATCTCAAACAGATCTTGAAAAGGTATGCCATGGAAGATTCTAAACCTGTATGTACTCCAATGGTAACAAGATGCAGTCTCAGCTCAAATGATGAACCAGCAGCAATACATCAACCAACTTACAGATTCATGATTGGCAGTTTACTTTATCTAACAGGTACCCGACCTGACATCATGCATGCAGTAGGAATAGTTGGAAGATTTCAAACAAATCCAAAGGAATCACACCTTCAGGCAGTCAAAAGAATTTTCAAATATCTTCAAGGAACACAGAACTTTGGTTTATGGTATCCTAGAGATACAAATCTTACTCTTCATGCATATACAGATGCAGATTGGGCAGGAAGTGTTGATGGTAGAAAAAGCACTAGTGGTGGTGCATTCTATATGGGTTTCAGGTTAGTGTCTTGGTTCAACAAGAAACAAAGTTCAATTGCGTTATCTACAGCTGAAGCAGAATATGTGGCCACTGCATCTTGTTGCACACTATTACTTTGGATGATGCAAACCTTGTAAGACATTCAAATCACATGTACTCCACCCATCTCCATTCTATGTGATAATACAAGTGCCATTAGTATTTCAAAGGATCTAGTCATGCACTCCAAGACCAAGCACATACCCATCAAATACCATTTTATATGTAAACAAGTGCTTGAACAAAAGGTCAAATTGGAGTATGTTCCCTCCAAAGAACAGGTTGCTGATATATTCACTAAACCACTGCCCAGAGAGACATTTGAATATCTCAGACAAAAGCTAGGAATAGTCGCTACATCATCCTACTGTTAAATCCATTTTTTCAGACAAAGGTTATTATACGCGTGTTTCATGAAGTATAGTCGCGTACACACGCGGTTTTCTGTGGGTCAAGAAGCGTATATGTTTTTCAGACAAGAAAAATAGTGGGGCGGGCTCTGATATGGGTGCTCTCACTGATATTGATGATTAATGTCTATCGATATGCTCTGTTCATTAATTTTATCTGATTGACAAAGATGCTTTGATCATTGAGCTGTTAACAATGCACAGGTAGCACCGGTTCAGGGGGAGCATTAGCCTTTACGTACATTCAACATTGTTGGCATTATGGTTGCTGAGTCCAACTATGGCTTCAGATATTTATACCATTTATTGCTCAAGTCATGTAAAAGTCTAGGGTGTGATATGTCTTCTCATACTTTTGAATGAGTCCTCTTGGACAAATGATGTAATTTGTATCCCCACTTTAAATGGGATGGATGATGTAATATTTCTTGTTTTTGTCATGTATAAACAATTGGTATATCCCCACTTGGTTGGAAGATGGATGTATGTATGAGTCTTTGGTGATAGGAAGGTCATCCTCACATAGTTGAGTTATAGTCATGTTATTCTTTTAGAAAATCTTTTTGTAGACTTTGCTTGTGCTTAGGGGGAGCATGGACGGTTTCAGTGCATCTCAGCATGTACAAAAGGGGAGCTCAATCAGAGAATTTAGCACATGCTCAGGGGGAGCATGAACAACATAATGTATGTCAAAGGGAGAAACTATCTTGGTCCACTCTTTGCCCTTGATGTCAAAGGGGGAAAGTGACTTGGTGTTGTTGTTGCCATCAAGTCCAAAGGGGGAGATTGTTGGCATTATGATACAAGTGTTCCTTGGTGGCAACTCACTCAGATGAAAGATCACAGTGTAGCATGTCAACACCAAAGAATTATAGTTCAGACTACAAAGAATGAAGAAAGAGAGGTATACGCAGGTTCACCTTGACCAAGCTACGTATACACGCATATTTATTGAACAAAAAGAGTGTATACGTACACACGCACTTTCACAGAAGGAAAAGCGCATATATTTTGGGAAAACAAAGTTTTTGGTCCAAGGTCTTTGACCCAAGGTAATTGGTCCGAAGTATTTGGTCCTAAGTAGTTTAGGTCCATGGTATTGTGAAAGGCCTAAAACTATATAAAGAGGAGAAGATCATTAGGTCAAGGTGTGCAAGGAATCTGAATATCTTATGAAGTGTTGAATCATATATGCAGGTTAATGAGCTTCTGATGGTTTGCTTGATCTAATCTAAGGATGCACCTATAAGGCTGATAAAGGATGATGGAACCGGGATCATAAAGGCTTAAGAGTATTATCATTATGTGGTTTGATATTGAATAGTCTAGATCTGAATACTGACGCATGTTTTATTCTGTAGATGTGATGATCTGGGTATGACTGAAGTCTGGAATAGTTGTAATGTTTAAGTTATCATTTACAGATCTATACGCAGGTTCGCTTTTGTAAAAGAGCGTATACACACTGGTTCAGCAGATCAAAGTAGCGTATACATCATAAATTTGAATTTGCAGATCTGTACGTTGGTTCCCTTCGGTAAAAATGCGTATACACGCGGGTTCGGCACATGGAAGTAGCGTATAACTTATGAAGTCTAATGTTTAAAGTTTCAGTTGTTTCTGTTTGCTGTTGCAGAGTTCTGAGTTCTGCTTTGTGTTATGGTAACTGTATTCTAATGACAGTGTTCTGAATGATCAGATTGATTTCAGTGATGATGGGTTGTCAAGTGATTGATTGATTTAGTGATGATTGGGTTTCAGCGATTGGTTGATGCAGATGTATTTGATGGTAGTATTCCAGTTATGATTTTCTGAGTTTCAATGTTTTTGATGGGTCCAATATGAAAATTGGATGAAACGTGGCCTTCAGGTTGTGGTGTTGTATTCCAGGAGTATCCAGTCTAAAAATTCATGAAACATGGCCCCTAGTGGAAGAGTGGAGTTTTCTGTAGGCTAGCACCTACATACTAGTAAACATATTGGCTAGTATAAGAGCTAGGGGGTTGTAGCTCCCTTCCAGTAGTAGTTGGAGAACAAGAGAAGGTTGTAGCCTTCTACAGGTGGGTGCCTGCATACTGGTATGAGTTTGCACCAATACAAGATTGTAAACAAATTTTCTTATTATTAAAAAGAATACAGAGACGACAACAGCAGGTAGTTTTTACCCACATTGGGTTTCCACCTTATATCTTGGTGTTCATGCGTGTTGCTTATGTGTAATGCTTTATTCTGCTTTTACTGCACTTTCTAATAAATCTCTGATATACTGGTTTAAGCTCAATACATGATATATTTCTTTGCATATACGCTGGTTGCTTTAAGTACAGTTGCGTGTACACGCTAGTTCACTTCACTGAAGTAGTGTATATAAATCTGTTTGGGAAATAAAATTATAGATCTGATAATACGGATTCACCCTCCTCTCAGTATTATTTCCAATAATCCGAGACCAGTTGACTGCTAGAGGAGCGACACCGGATCAGGAGCTGATGGTGAGGACAACCCTGAATGCTGTTTCAGAAGACTGGGAAGTGTTTGTCCAGAGTATATTGGGCAGAGGGACACTTCCACTGTGGGATGAGATGTGGGCAGCTCTTTGCCAGGAAGAGATCAGATGGCAGTCGAAGACAAGTAGCAGCAGCAAGGTGATCAAAGTGAACCAGGAGGAGGAAGATGTGGCCCTAGCATTTGAGGGGAAGCAAGAGAAGCGGAAGAAGAAAGATCTCTCCAAGATCAAGTGCTTCCACTATGGGGAGCTAGGTCATTATGCAACCTAGTGTCCAAGGAAGAAGAGTAAGGGAGAGTCTTTCAAGACTAAGGCAATGCCAACATGGGCAGAGAAGGAAGTTTTGACAAACGATAACTGTGCCATGAGTGCACATGCACCACTTGAGTGGAAATGGGGAGACATCGAGCTGTAGTCAGATGGACTACAGGCAATGAGGGGCAGGATCCTTAAGGTACCCAACCTCTTGGATTATACCTTGCTACGAGAGCCTCGACGAGGAGTAGCAGGACTGGCTGCATGGGTAGTGACGGATGCAGATGGAGCAACGATGAGAGCTACAGTGCAGGAGTCCCAAGACAGTGCAGAGCTAGCAAGCTGCAACAGTGCGAGAGGCACAGGAGTGTTGCACCAGTGCAGGAAGGCACAGAGAGGTGTGCAACGGTGCGAGATGCAGGGAGTTATTGCAGTAACGCAGAGGTCAGAGAGAGGGAGCACTTGTCAGCGACAGAGGGAGCTTCAGCATCAGTGGGTGTTTGTAGCCCAACATGGAGGTCAGTTGGGAGATTAGTTAGTTACTTCTCAGTAACTGAGTTGTAGTGCAACAATGGGTAGCATAATGCAACATGATGAGAGAAAGTGCAGTGCAGATGTAGTGCTGGGAGGAAGGACCAGCAGTAGCACGGATGCAGAGGGAGTTGTCGTACAGATGCAGCAGTGGCAGTGGCAGAGCCATGGGTAGTAGTACAGGATGCAGCAGTGGCAGTGGCAGAGCCATGGGTAGTAGTACAGGATGCAGCAGTGCAGGGGATGTTGGGCAGGAAGGCCTAGCATCAACACAGGTACCGATGCTGGATGATCAAAGTAATACTCAGTGAGGAGTATTGCTAGAGCACAATCCTCGCTAAGAGGGAGTGTTGATTTGGGGTAGCATCGAATGTGCTCTAGCCACGAAAGTTGGTGGAGAGGTTGGGGCACATGAGATCTCCAATACCCAGAAAAGGTTTGGGCAGATTCTAAACAGATCAGGAGATATTAAAATAATTAATATTTTTAATGGAGTCCCTAAGTCTAAACTTAAGGAAAATAAAATATTAATATGAATCTGTGTTAGAGTGGTCCAAAAGACATGGATCAAGCCATATCTAATCTTAGTCGTTGATTAGGGACTTAATCTTAGTCGTTGAGATGTCAACAGGAAAAGTATAAGAGGAGGCTTGAGGGTCACTTGGAGAACACACCAGAGTGATCAATCATTTTATTCTCTAGAGCGGGGTTTGCTAAGAGAGATAGAATCAGTGATCATGAGAGCAGCTGAGGGGCATTGAGTACAAAGAGACAGACAGGCAGAGATAGTGTCGGGATAGCATTAGAGGAGCCAGAAAGAGAGACACAAGAGCAACTAGTGCTCACACAGGGCCATGCAGAGACAGCTAAATGCTGCGCAGAGCACTAGAGTGGCCAGTGTAGCTGACGCAAAGGCTCAGAGAGCTGACACAGGGCCTCCTGAGGCTGATGCAGGCCAAGATAGGCTAATGCAGGGCCAGCGTTGAGTTAGGAGAGGCTAACGCAGGGCCAGCGCTGGGCGACGAGAGGCTGACATAGTCCAGATTGGGCAGATGTTGGGGTTTCTGGGGCAGATTGGGGCTGAGTAGCTGCCGGAAGGATTATCTGGGGTTTCAGCCAGTAGATTAGCCAGAAACTGAGAGGTATTACTGCTAAGGAAATTCTCTATTGGGTAGGCTAGTTTTGGCACCCAGATTGTACTCTAATATTGCTTAATAAGAAAACGCTCAGATAACTGCACCAATTTTCCCGCATTGGGTTTTTCCAGGGACATTAGTCCAAAAATAATGGTGTCATATGGTGTGTTTTTTCTTGTTTCTATTAGTTGTTGATCTGTAATATGTTAAGCATGCACTAGTGTTTATTTTCAGTATTAATATGGTGTGTTTTTTCTTGTTTCTATTAGTTGTTGATCTGTAATATGTTAAGCATGCACCAGTGTTTATTTTCAGTATTTAAGGAAAAATAACAAGTAGGTAGGAATAAATCAGATAAAGTGCATGGAGGGTTTCTAACTGAGTAAACTTAGAAACTTCAACATTTTGTTGTGGGTTATGGAGTGCTATCAACTCTCTTCGAATATCTTCTTTCGCACAAAAACTTGAAGGCATGCGAAACAAATTCACCTCTATTATCTCTCCTGAGAGCCTTCACCTTCTTCCCAGTCTCCTTAACTAATGCCTTGAATTCAACAAATTTTGAGAAACAATCATCCTTCTTTTGCATGAAGAAGATCCAACATTTTCCATAGAAATCATCAATAAATATTAAAAATAACATAGTACTTATGTTTTGCAATGGAGGCTATAGAAAATGGTCCACAAACATCAGAGTGGACTCGCTCCAAGATTGCATCTGCTCTGCTCTCTCAATCATGGAAAGTGGATTTGACAAATTTTTCCAATGTGAAACCCTTGCAATCATCCTGTTGGTCGAGGGAGCCTCTAGGGAGATCAATGGTAATTTGCTGCATGATTTTTAAGGAACCATGGTGTAGATGACCCAATCTCATGTGCCAAAGTTCTCCAACATCTTGACTCTGCACCTTTTCATCCTTACTGCTTAATGCAATGCAATCTCCCACCTCAAGTTTGTATAGGTGCTTCACACGAACCCCGATCTGCTTCACTTGTCTGGTAGCTACGTGTCTCAAAAAGGCTTTCCCTTTACTGAAAATAACATCATAGCCACAATCCTCCAATACTACTACAAAGATCAGGTTCTTCTTCAGCCCAAGTTCAAACATAATATCTTTGAGGTGAAGACGAGAGGCTTTATCCCTCTCAAAAGTGACAGTACCAATTCTTGTAGCACTATACCTCCCATCATCGCCCATTTCGATATGCCTCTAGAGGTCCTTCTCCTCCAGACTACTGAAAAACTCCTTGCACTCTGTCATATGGAACGAGGCACCGGAATCAAGGTACCACACACTCCCCACAATAGTGCTAGCCATGCATGTTATTAGGGTGAAGTATAATTCGAATTGTGAAGCCATTGCTTCACCTCCTACTCCTCCTGAAGGATTCTTGGTAGAATTCTTGTGTAGACATTTTGTTGCATAGTGCCCGTATTTGTGGCAGTGGAAGCATTTTATCTTGCTCAAGTCTTTCTTCTTGCCATTATTTTGGCTGGATTCAGGTTTTTTCTGGGTCTTCTTCCCTTTGCCCTTCTTCCCCTTTCCAACCAAGGCAAATTTCTCTTCATCCTCAGCTTTGGATGATGTTCCATCTCTGTTATTTCTCTTGAACTCTTCTTGCACCAAATCGAACCACAACCTTTCCCATTTCGGTAATTTTTCCCTTCCATTCACAAATTCCTGGTAGTTGTGCCAAGATTTTGGAAGGCCTAAAAGAGCTAGGCTTACCAGGTCATCTTCATCAACGTTCACCCCAACCCCTCCAAGCTCATCTCAATCTTGTGTAAACATGGAGAGATATTATGGAATAGTATCATTCTTTTGTATTCTTATGTTTCGAAGTTTGTCTTTCAGGGCTAATTTTCTATGATCACTGTTATTTTCGAATAGCTCAGTCAGTGTCTTCCACATAGAAAATGGTGTCTCTTTCCCATGGAGATTTGAGACCACATGGTCTCTCACACCTTCCAAAAGAATTCTCCTGGCCTTTGCAACATCCTTCTTCCATTAGGCTAATTGTTGTGCATCAGACTGCTGGAGTTTTGCAATGTCAGTTTTAACATATTCTAACACACCATTGTCATCGAGCACTGCTTCCAGTCGATCCTTCCAGACTATGAAATTCGAGCTACCCTCCAAGGCATACTCCAATCTCGGTCCATTGAAAGAAACTCTCTCGATCCTGAAGAAAAACTGCTACACTGAAGCTGCCAAATAAAAATTCCTCAGAGACAAGTTCAAAATATTGGTTCAAATGTGATTTTAGGGCTCTGATACAATGTAGAAATTTGATAGAAATTACAACTGCTCAAGATTTCAAACTGAAAAACAAGAGACACAATTCTATTATACTAATCTGCAGAATGAAAACCAAAATTTAGAACAACATGCATAGACATGCAATAAGAAAAATCACAAATACACAATGATTTCTAAGGGAACCCAACTAGGAAAAATCCCACTCCGAGCTCAACCTACAAAAGAATAACTATTATCTCTACTCAATGACAAACTCTGGCCAACACTTAGCCAATTATTTTCTCACCGAGCCTTCTATCTCCTTGCGCAAATCCTAAGGAAATTAGCCCCTAAAAAATAGGAATTTCCTCCAAATTGATTACACAATTCCCAAGGATTGATATTTTGACTCATGCAACACCTATACACTTAAAACTAGTCTACAACTGATGTTACACTGCCTTGTCATCTCCACTCCAGCTGAGGAACTCGAATTCCTTGCATGCACTAGCTATTTTCGGCTAATTGATCAGTTGTCCCACTGCACAACTAACCTTCAACTGACTCTATCAATAATTAGAGGTCAGTTAACCGAATACAACTAAAAATAACTGCATTGGATTACTAAAATTTAGCAATCACACATGCATAACTGAACTCCAAGCCCTCTAACTCGAATTTACTGAGCTAACTAAGTGACAAGAGCCATGTCACACTAGTTAACTACCTCCAAGTTGTCTTGCTGATGTGGAAATTTTGATTTACTCAATTTGATTGGGGCTAAAGTCGAATTGAGCCTTTCTTGCTACATTTTTTTCAACACCCAGTAGCATCGATTTTTTATATATCAAATGAGGAGCTAAAAGTTGAATTTATAGAGAAAATGGGAGTAGATCCCAATGCTAGAACTCATCTCCAAGTGCCAAGTAGTTGATCCAAGGCCAAACGTCTTGATCCCAAGGAGAAACATCTAGATCCCATGGAGAAAATAGAAACCCTCTTGATGCCCTGCAAAGATCCTCAAGGAAGATAGTCGTTTGTACTTGGAAGTAGCTGGGTGGAGTGGCAATTAAATGTTGGAGTGGTGGAAACCCTTTTCAAACTCATCCTTGACCAAAACTTAATCGAAATCCCCGTCAGATCTTGGAACTCTAATTCTCTTCCTTGAAAAATGTGAATTTTTGGACCATTCGTTGTGGCTGGAACCATCGAAATTTTCTTCTGGTTATCTTCCTTGATGAATGGGATCCACAAAAACTTTTTGACTTGACTTTTAATTTTTGTGAATTTCCACCTCATTTTTGAGTATTTTCCACTCGAAGAGAATTTTTATTTTCTCGCAATTATTATTTTATCGCTAAATTATTTGCTAGCTTTTTCCAAAACTTAGAAAAAGTGAGTCATGAGGGGTGAATAATCACTTTTTGACCCTCAAAGTGTGTTTTAGTAAAAAGTTGAGGTGTAGAGGTCTATTTTTGAGTACTCATACCCCCTACGACTTCTCTAGACAACACTTGTTACATTTTATATCAAAAATTTATTAAAAATCCTATCCTGCGGGAAATTTTTAACAATTAAAAATTGACACCTAGACCTAACCAAATTCCGCGAGACTATAGAGATGATCTAGTATGGTAATATACATTGACTCTAGACAGTATGACTCACCTAAGACTCTACCATCAAGCTGCACTCCAACTTTGGGGTATATTTGGGAGAAAAACTCAACTAATTATTCAGTGTTAAAAAACACAAATAATTAGCTAAGGAAAAAACTCTCTAGAGTGAACTCACTTTCTAGTAAATTCCTAAGCGACCTAGGCCTGTTACATGACTCTGTTTCATCATACTAGCATCATTTTTACAAAGTCCCCACAGGGCTGTGGAATCTGAAGAACAAAATGATGAGAAGAAGAAGAAAGGGGCTTAAAAGCTTTGATGAAGTCTGGAAATCTGACTGATTTGATGGTGCTGGAATGCTCTAAAGTGTACTTTGATTATGGAGTCTTAGACAAATCTTCAAATGCAACTTTAGTGGTCAACAAGAGCTATTATTTATTATTTCACATGTTATAACTATGATTTTTTTCACCCAAAAATAGTGAAATTATTGTACTAAATCAAGCAGAGGACATAATAAGGTGTGTTGCGGAGCTTTGCGTCCATTCAGTACATATGAAAAAGGCTAAGCATCTTTGAGTAAGCCCCGTATCAGCTGATATGAAATATTTCCTGATAGGATGGACCTTTGCATAAATCTCTGTTGCTATGTTCTACATAAAACCAATGGACAATTCTTTTAAAAAAATGGCTTTGGCATAACCTCATCAGAAGACTCCCTTCATCTTACTGGAAAATATGAAGGTTATCCCTGTAAGAAAGAGCACAAACCTGAAGCTCAATGTTACCTTCTTACAAAACCATGGGTCACAGAAAGGGCTGCTCTCCATTGAACATGTCTCTAAAAGATGTCCTGGAACATTCACTCGGTCTTGTTGCACAATTGCCTTACAAATTTGTACTCCCAAAAAACCAATATGGTATAGTTGTGATTCATCGAACTTATCACGAGATTATTTGTATATGTTTGTGGATTAGCCTGCTATAAGAGAATGTTGAGTAAAATACTTATCAAAAGTTCTCTATAGGCCTATATTTGACTAGACAATTTTAGTATTTAAGTTATTTCTTCACATACAAAGGAAGAAGATGCCGGAATTCTAATATAGTATGAGTACATACATTTGTGAAACCGTAAAAATCATTGTTCTGATTGGAAGATTCAATTTGTTAAGTATGCTTAATTTATGAAGTTGTAGAGGAGTGTTGTAGATGAGTGCCAAAATAGAGAAATATAAGTTGCATGATCTTAATTGTATTACCTGTTTATGGATGGCAGTTATGGCTGCTCTGCAACAGCACGTGACTTCGAGATTTATGCGCCCAATGCAACCTTTGAAGACCCCCTTATGTGTGCTCATGGGTAATTCTCTTTCTTTTGTGCATAAATTGTTTAGTGATCTTAAATTCTGTGTTTGACTGGGTTGACATCAAGAGGAATCATCCACATTATTGACTGTGTACTGAACTCTATTATGGTTTTGCACATATGCTGGCTGTAAAGGGTGAAGCAGATAAAATCATCGTTCTATTCGCTTCCAAAGGTGCTACTTGACCATTCCCATATTTACTTTTGATGTGATTTTCAAGATTGCATTCAATGCTGTTTGAAGCTTTTTAAGTAAATTCTCAGAACCAACAATTATGAATTTGATCAGCTTTAATCAATTACCTAGAACTCTTTTCTCATGTCTTTATGTATGTAAATATTGTCTGATTTCATTAAATCATTGATTGTGGTGTGAGTTTAAATTTCTGAGATAAGATAAGAGAATGTTATTTATGTCCAACATATGACCAGAAATAGGTCAATGTGAGTGCTAAGTACAATAGTATTAATATATTGTGGGAGGGAAAAGCTTACTCTCATAAAAAACAAAAGAAAATCTAATCTAAATTCTAATAGCTAGTGAGAAAGTGCTGCTGGGAAATGTGGAGTGTTGCGTGGACTGCTAAGGGCCAAAAGCCAAAACCTCCCTGGAGGGATGCTTCAAAGGAGATATAGGAGCCTTAGACTCCTCTAGATCTGTAACTGAAGGACTAGAAGGAGACATTGCATTGCATGTCATCCTTCTCTATATAAATATCACTGCCACAATTGAGATTGAAGATAAAAAGCCCATGATAGAAGATCATCCAGAAGAGCTATTGGTCCATGACTACATTGTGTGTCTCTCAAACCAAAAGCAAATCTAATCTAAATTCTAATAGCTAGTAAGAACGTGCTGCTGGGAAATGCGGAGTGTTGCACGGACTGCTAAGGGCCAAAACCCAAAACCTCCCTGGAGGGATGCTTCAAAGGAGATTTAGGGGAAGAAGCCTTAGAGTCCTCTAGATCTGTAACTGAAGGAATATGTTATGTATAAAATTATTCTAACTTAATTAACTCTGTTTTTAGATTAAGGGGCACAATCAAAGATCATGTCCCTAATGTAATGGCTCTTGGGCTATATTTAAGCGTGAGTCCTCATTCTTTGTAATCATCCTTCAATTTATTAATAAAATATGTGTATAATTGTTATTTACTAAGTTTGTCGACTCCATTTGGTATCAGAGCCTCTGATCCTCTCGCCTGTTACCGATTCAACCACATCTCCTGCTGCGCTGATCCATTTTCCTTCAATCCTCTGCTCTTCACATTTTCTTACCTCTCCAGCGTCAACCCTCTCCTATCCTTGTTCCACACTGTCGATTTTTTTTCCTCACTGTTCCATTGTCGCTCATTTGTCGTGTTCCCCGCTTCTCGTCCCTGACATCTTATTTCCGACCGCGCATTATCATCTTGTCGTCTAACCATCGTAACCTCAGTCACGACTTCTTCAACCATCAAATCCTGTCGCTCAATTCCTTGTCCGCCGCCCCACACCTCACTGTCTTCTCGCTTTCTTCCATACCTGCCTCCAATCACTGCTACCCATCCCCTCGCTTCCCTCGTCTCCCTATCGAGTCACTGTTCGCCTGAAAAATTGTTTGTTCTGCA
Organism: Pinus taeda; assembly: GCA_000404065.3. NCBI lineage: Eukaryota > Viridiplantae > Streptophyta > Pinopsida > Pinales > Pinaceae > Pinus > Pinus taeda. Next base: position 82,578 of record APFE030250443.1, on the reverse strand, counting down.
CTCCTCGACCATCCGACATTTCTTCCAGCGTTGCGGTCAGCAAGCCGGCACCCTTAGATTTAATTAAAAATGACTTATCGATTTATTATATTGCGTGCCTTGCCACACTGTTTGATTTCATAAACTATAGTTGAATTATATTTATATATAAATATATATTCTTTTTAATTAATAAATTATAATTATAATTATACTATATAATTACAATTATTTAAGTTTATAAAAAAAATATTATTTTAGAACTAAAAAAAATTAGGGACAAGTTGTGAAAAAATGTTACGCTGAATAAATATACACCACCACATACCTGATCAATGATCAATGTCTTTATCAATGTCGATGGACGATTTTAATAAAAGATTGATAGAACTTGAGACTAAGGTGACCGGACATGGCAAAAAAATCAAGGCACTCTAAGATACAACAAAGAGAATAGAAAGTCAGCTCGAGCCTAACTATAACGAATTTAAAAAAGATCATGCAATCCTTTCAAATAAGGTGGATCTAAATCATAATCAAGCAATGGTGATGTTGACCTGTATTTGTGACAAGTTGAAGATTACACCCGATCAAATACCCTAGGATAATATCAATATCAAACCATATCGATATCCCCATCATCAAAGAACAGAAATTGAGAGATTAGTCCAGGATCTTTTAAAGCGTGGTATTATCACAAAAAGTAGAAGCCCGTATGTTGCTCCAGTGGTATTAGTTCGAAAAAAAGATGCATTATTTAGACTATGCGTAGACTACTGAGGGCTAAACAAAATAATGATTAAGAACAAATTTCCAATTCCTTTTATTGACGAAATGTTGGATGAACTACATGGAGATAAATACTTTTTGAAATTAGATTTGAGATCAAGAAACTACCAGATTAGAATAAGGCTAGAGAACATAGCGAAAACTGCTTTTAGAACCCACGAAGGTCATTATGAATTTAAGGTAATGCCCTTCGGATTAACTAATGCTCCAACAAGCTTCCAAGCCACCATGAATGAGGTATTTTGTCCATATCTATGAGCATAGTGCAACACTGAGCCGTAAGCCGTTGGGTGCAAATAATAGTACGTCACACCTACGAAAAAGGGCCTCAACACCCCTATGTCTGTCAGTCAAGGAATGTGCTGTTGTGAAGTCTACAAAACCTTCCAAGTCTGGAGATCAAATTTTAATGTCCGTATATTTGGAGTCAGGACTTTTTGAATTTCCTAAGTTTGTAATTTCCGGAGCTTGCTAAATTTTTCAGGAGATCAAAATTTAATGTCCGTTAAGTCTGGAGATCAAATTTTAATGTCAGTAGATTGGTGGAAGGAAAAGATTTGAGTCAGGAGTTTTTGAATTTCCTAAGCTTGTAAATTTTTGCAGGGGTAAGGAAGGTAGGAAGAAAGGAAAATCTAGAAAATGAAACCAAAGGATGTTGGCGGGATTCTTAGAATGTTGGGAAGGAGTAAAAGTAGATGCTAATAAGATCAAGGCTATAAAAGAATGGCCTACACCAGTTAACATCTCCAAGTTAAGAGGGTTCTTAGGGTTGACTGGGTACTATCGATGGTTTATTAAAAACTATGCCCATGTAACCGGACCCTTAATGAATCTTCTAAAGAAGAACTCATTTTAATGGGGTGATGAAGCAGAAAAGTGTTTTAAAGACTTGAAGAAAATTATGTCTAATACACCTATATTGGCAACTCCATATTTTTCAAAGTCGTTTGTAATTGAATATGACACTTCAGGATTTGGCATAGGAGCAATATTAATGTAGGAGGGTCACCCAATCGCGTTTGAAAGCAGGAAGCTCAACAAGCAAGAGAATTTCAAGTCTACATCCAACAAGGAAATGCTCACCATTATGTACACCTTGGCCAAGTGGAGACTATACCTTTTGGGAAGTAAGTTCTCCATATGAAAAAACCATAACAATGTCGAGTACCTCCTCCAACAAAAAACACTCTCTGAAGAACAACAAAAGTGGATTGAAAAAATTGTTGTGTTTGACATGGAGATATTAAATAAAAGGGGAAAGGACAATGTAGTGGCAGATGCTCTCTCCAGAAAGATGAAGGAACATCCTTGTTTGCAGTCTTAGCTATAATCCCAAAATGGCTTAATGAAATCAGAAGTATGCAAAAGATCCAGAAATAATTGCTATAATCAATAACTCTCATCAGAATTCAAAATTTGAATGGAAAAACGATATTTTGTGGTAAAGGGAAGGATTTACATAAGTCCAAATTCCAAATTTAAAGTCAAGATTCTCAAAGAGTCCCATGATTCACTGTCAGTCGGACATGTAGGTTTCTTTAAAACCTACTATAATGCATGTCAATCATTCTGTTGGAAGGGTATGAATAATGATATTCAAAAATATGTAGCAAAATATGATCAATGTTAGCGAAATAAAAGTGAGATCATTATGACCCCGCGTTTGCTCCACCCCTTAAATATCCCAAACCAAAAATGGGAAGAAATATCTATGGATTTTATTGAAGGATTACCCATGTTAGATGGGAAAGATAAAATTCTTGTAATAGTAGACAGACTCACAAAGTATGGACACTTATAGGAATGAAGAAATCAGATTTACCAAAAGAGATCGTTGAGATATTTTGCAAGAATATCTACAAATTACATGGATTTCCTAAAGTTATTGTTAGTGATAGAAATCCAAAGTTTAAAGGGAATTTTTAGAAGGAGCTTTTCAAACATATTGGAACACACCTCAACATGAGTTCTGAATATCATCCTCAAACAGACGGTCGAACAAAAACTGTCAACAAGTGCTTAGAAGCTTACCTTTGTTGTTTTGCAGCAGACAAATAAAATAAGTGGGCTCAGTGGTTACATCTCGTTGAATGGTGGTACAATTCAACTTCTCACACTTACGCAAAGATGACCCCATTTCAAGCTCTGTACGGATATTAACCTCCTAAATGGAAGGACTTGGCTATTTCTAAGGCAAAAGTTCTAGTAGTTAAGGAGCAGTTAGAAGAAAATATAAGTATTGCAAGAAATCGCATGACGCAGCGGGCCGACTGACACAACACAGAGAGAGAATTTGAAGTTGGAGAATTGGTATTTGTTAAACTTCAGCCTTACAAGCAATTATCACTAAAGCAAAAAAGAAAAAAACAAATTGGCACCAAAGTTTTATGGTCCATATCAGATTAACAAAAAGATTATCCAAGTCGCATACAACTTAAGCCTTTTGGATAATAGTCGAGTTCACAATGTTTTCCATGTATCTTGTCTTAAAAAGGTAGTGGGCAAACACCAATCAGCATAGAGAACGCTTATGATATTAAATGATGAAGGCAAGTTCATCTTAGAACTAGAAGGAATTGTTACCACCAGAGAAAGGAAGTTGTGATCTCGAGTAATTAAAGAATACCTTATCAAGTGGAAGAACCTACCAGAAGAAGAAGCTTCTTGGGAGACAGAAGCATTTCGCCAACAACACCCATCGTTACACATGCTTTGACGGAAAAGCATTCTTTTGAGAGGGAAGCAATGTCATGTATAAAATTATTCTAACTTAATTAACTTTTTATACTCTAGGGAACGATCAAAGATCACTTCCCTCATGTAATGGCTCTTGGGCTATATTTAAGCCCGAGCCCTCATTCTTTGTAATCATCCTTCAATTTATTAATAAAATATATGTGTATAGCTGTTATTTACTGAGTCTATCGACTTCAAAATAGGAGGAGACATTGCATTGCATGCCATCCTTCTTTATATAAGTATCACTACCACAATTTGAGGTTGAAGATAAAAAGCTCATGATAGAAGATCATCCAGAAGAGATGGAAGAATAGCTGGTCTATGACTCCATTGTGTGTCTTTCCACCTCATGCAAGGAAGGGGGGGGGGTTGTCGTCATCTATAAGTGTGATTTGTCTGCTGGGAAGTCAAGCCTAACCCTGGGATCTTATTTGGAAAACCCCTACCAATCTTGTTGAAGTTGAGTAGAAGGCCCCTTGGGTTCTCATGGATTTGGAACTTGTTAGCATAGTGCTACTATTAACTTGCACTTTGATTCCCTTGTTTTGGGATTGTTCCATAGGAGAAAATTTTTCTCCTCGTTTGACATCCAGCCAACCACCAGCCCTAAGATGGCTTACAGATAGCTTTACATCAGATCTCTCCATGTATGCTCCGGTTAGTGTTCTCTCCCATCTCACATGCTTCTTAAAGGAAGTTGGATCATCTACTAGAAGGTACATTAACCATTCTTAACCATATGCTTTCATTTAATGTTTTGGGTATACTAATATGGATCACAAGCCAAGATGGAAGATTGAATGCTCTTGATTGTACCTTTGTTCCCATGCTTCAACTGAAAGATTATCCTTTTTCCCTAGTCTTGTGTGACATCCCCTGAGGTCCTTATTAAGGAGGGGCACTAATAGAAGGCATTGATTGAATTACCGTACTCAAGGTAATCCATACTTACCAAATTCCATGTCTCGCTTACTATCCATATCCATTCTTTGGTTGATTGTCATTTGTTATGGAGACTGGCACCTTATATCCTCATCTTTGAGTTAGGGCCTATAAACTTGCCCTGTGAGGTTGATGTAGCTGAAGGAATGATAAAAGCATATAAGTCGACAACTAAGGAAAATAAAAATTCAAAAGATAGTTAGGACTTATTAAACGCATGGAAAATATCCTAGCTTGAGCTCTACCTTCCTCATTAGCCATCACCTAGTTTCTCAGCATTTCATGCTACATTCTAAAAGGAACACTAGAATTCCCCTGTTACCCAGCAAAAAGTTGGTAAACTCATAGGAGAAAACATTTCTCCTTCTTTGGATAGGCAGCCAGCCAACAACCCTTCACTGCTCAGTAACTGATGATATGCCATATTCGTCCACCATTTTCATTGGTCATACACCTTTCACCATCCAACATTTCTCTTAAAAGAAGGTGGGTCATGTTAGTTTTTGGAGCAGCGGACAAGTGTTCTAGTCTCTATGGTGTCTATGAGGCTAAGGAACACATTTTCTCCAACACCCAGAAAAGGTTTCGCAAGAAACACATCAATTAGATTAATTAGCCAATTATCAATTATTTTCCTAACTTAGGAAAACTTGTTAATTAAATCAAATTAATTGAGGAAAATCTATTTTGCCCTAGGACTTCTAGAAAAAGTCACTTGATGGGGTCAAGATGATCTTAGCCATCAGTTGTGATTAGATCATGGTCATTGGTTTCTCAACGAGAGATTATAAGATCAAATCGATGGGGCATTTAGAGACACTTGAGTAGTTCGACTTACCCAGTTGCAGTGATTAGCAAGGGTGCAGTTGAAGTAGAAGGAGACACTAGTAGCAAGGGTTTCAACAGGAAGAATTGAGGAGTGATTGTTGGAGGAATTCTTCACGAGATTCCAACATTATGAGAGAAGGGAATATAGGCCAAATTTATCTGCAAAGAGGTCATCCCTGGCAGTGCGGGTTAGCTAGTGTGCAGTAAATCCATTTTAGTTTCTGGAGATAGTGTCGGAGGAAGTGCTAGTTGCAAGAAGGCGAAGGGGTTGCAGGAATGATTTCCTGAGGCAGTGCGAATTCCAAGTGAGTCATATGCACTTCCAGATTTTGCTAGTGCAAGTTGCAGACAAGGGTGCGAGCTACAGGCAAGAGACTAAAATTATTTTTGCAAAGGAAACTTTGTGTTTCCAAATTATTTTGCTAGTGGAGAAATTTATTAGAGCTCTGTCAGTGTTAGGAAAACAGTTGATGTACTTGTTGTTTCCACCTCACACACACCTAAGTTAGTGAGAAAAACCCAGTTGATGTACTTGTTGTTTCCACCTCACACACACCTAAGTGAGAAAAACCCTTAATCTCACAAGGTGTGGTTGGTGGCAAAATTAAGAGATGGGGATATCACCTATTCCCAACTCTCTTTGTTTAAGCTCTCTATTAGATAAGCTAGGGGGGTGGTCCCTGAATGAAAAAACTAAGTTAAAAGATGATGTGAGGTTTCTAGGAGATGTCAAGGTTAATTTGGGCTACTTGAGATTATGCTAAAATATAATGAGCAATATGAAATGAAATATACTTCAATAACCATCGACACACAAATAAAATATGAGCATATAGAAGTAGTTCCTTCAATATTGCTTCAAAATAAATAACGCTTGCTCTAAAAGTGAAATGTTTCAAAGTGAAACACAAGTAACCCTATCATTCAAATATATGTTAGATATCACTCACAAGATTTAAAATTGCTCTCAAAGAAATGCTTTCAAAGTATAACCATTCACAATTCTAAAGCATGTAAAGAAACAATATAAAATAACTTGCAAAATGAAAGATATGGTACTTGCCCAAATGAGATATTACAAAATAATCAATTCAAAACATCTTTATCATGACAAGTATATAAATGGATTGCAAGTAAAATATCTTGAAAGGTAAAGTGTGTTAATATGAAATGCACTTAACTAAGATTATATGCAATTATCTTGGTTAATTTTAAACTAAATGCCTACTTTAAGTGAAAGATCTTCCTCTTGAACTCTTGCCAAAGCGTAAAAATTGGGGTGGCTATAAGAAAGAGGGGTTGAGGACACGATGGTGTCGTTAACAATACCCTTATCCTAAGTCTTACTAGCTAGCATGTGCCATTGTTCCTAGAAGGGGACAAGCCACCTTCATAACTACAAGGTCACACACTCTTTACCTTACTTCGTACCAATTGGAAGAATTTTCCAAGAAAGTCTTTTCCCTATGATGTCTATCAACCAAGCTGCTTGAAGGTTAATTGAGTTAAAATGCAAACTATGCTAACATCCCTAAATGCTATTGAAGTAAGTTTTCCCAAGAGAGATTTGCAATGCTTCAGTATAATGGAAATGAGATAGTGGTCAAAGTAAATTGCAAATGTAACTTCAATTGGAAAAGGAAATTAGCTTAAAAATGAATTAAAGTGATGCAAGTAAGTTTGCTTTGCAAAATATGAATTTCCTCAAGTAAATGGGTGATGCTCACAATGATATAACTTCAAACTTGTTCAAGGCACATAAACATAAGCTTCATAAGCAAATGAAATTGTAAATTGCTCCAAGAAAATGCCAGAAACCATAAACTTATAGCAATTGGAAATGAGATGAAGCTAAAGAAAAGTGAATGTTCGCTTGTAAAGTATTCTTGGAAAATAAGTGAGAAAAATAAAAAATGAGCTTATAGTGAGGCAATCGTATCCCAAAGAAAGCAAATTGTTAAACAACTAAATTAAACTTGCCACATAACTCCAAATACTTGCATGTAAGAAATGAGTTACTCTAAAGCAAAATAGCAACTTGGACTTGAAAGTAAGATGAAATGCAAAGCATCAAGTGAAACTTGTAGCATAATTTAACTTAGAAATTGAAATGTGATGGTGAGGTTGTGTTAATTTTAAAATGGGTTAAAAAGGAAAGTTGGAAAAGATGCAAAATTAGTCCACCCACACAAAATCCTCCTTCTAAAAGAGGAGAAAGGATGTCGTAGGCAAACCCAAGCTCCCACAAGAAAAAGAGATATTTTATTATGATATTAAAATGGAGTTAAAGCCTCTTAGAGGGCTGCCCAAAATATGAAGGGAAATAGTACAAGATTTGGAGCTAGAAATAGCTATAATATCCCTCCAACAATAGAAACCTCAAGGGCCAATGAAGACTTGGTAAAATCTAAAAATTACAATCTCCACAAAAGCCCATGGCCTATCCTTATTTGCAGCTCCTTCTAGTGTCCACAACCTCCTTGAAATAAATATTGGATGCTTGAGAGGTCCTACAAGAAAACTAGTTAGAGTTCAATAGTCTTTCTTCAAGGTACTTGTTGTCAAAACTCTAACTATGAATTGCAAAACTAAGACAAAATTAGTGTAAAAGAGCATGTAAGTATGATACAAAATAATATACAAAACCAAATAAAGTGGTGGGAGTGAACCCCATCACTTTCCTAGTTTAGGAAATGCTCTTAAATAGCTAAATAAATCAATGAAAAACACAATTTTTTAAAGAGATTTAAATTAAGAAGTATTTGCTTGTGTACAAGCTATGTCAAAGAAAATCCCCGTAAGAAAATCATTTCGTAAGATAAACTATGGAATTCAAAGAACCAATGAAAGCTCCTTAGAGAATGTGTCAAGAGTGAGTTGGAATTTCTAAAGGCTTCCCCTCACGCTTGATATTTGATCCAACAAGATTCTCTTGTACAAAACTTCAATTTAACATTAGTCCCATATAGATTTAGCAAATGCAATGATAAGAAAACTATAGAAATTTAATGGAAAATAGCTAGAGATTTCTACACCAAGAGCATACTCCTAAATCAATTGTCAATGCAAGATAGCTTTAAATTAACAAATCTACAAGAGCATATGGAAATAACATAAATAAAAAACATGAGAAAAGGAGATTATACCAATAGTGAGTCAATTATCTTACTCCAATGGAACAACACTCATGAATGAACCCCAAAGTCTTTTATTGCAATTGAGAATAAGTGTACATAAGAGCAGAGCTTTCCCAAGCACAATAGCTCGTAACAATGGATACATAGTGAGAGCCCATGGCTTTATTATATAGAAGTTTGAGAGCTAATCCCAAGGCAAATGGTGGCAATCCCAAGACAAATGGGTGACAATCCCAATGTCTCTACATGCAAATTCGAATTTCCCAAGTGGCCATTCGATTTCCTCTAGAGAGGCCCATGCAATCCTTGAGGAGGAGAACTCGTTGAGGTGGAGAGGACATGTATATGTGAGGGTGGAGTGGTAGGAGACCACTCTCTGTGAAAATTCCTAATCCTTAAGGAACCCCTACTGCAGCAAATCTAAATCTACTTCACCTACTTGATTTTAATATACATTCATCAAGTTATTCTTTGAATACTGAAACAAATTACTTCTGCAACCTACTCTACTTTAATATTTGATTACATGAAATAGAAAACTGAGCAAAGAACAAGATACATAGGACAGTTATTTTTGGACAAAATAGTCCCCGGAAAAACCTAATGCGGGAAAACCAGTGCAGCAACTCTGAGGGTTTTCTATTATTAAACAGTAATTCTGAATACAATGTTGGTTTCTCTCTCGGTAAACCAGTGACAAAGAAAATACAATGGCGGAAAAAATGAGTGTGTTTTACTTCACTTCATCTGGCAGATTCTGGTTGATCCGGCAACAAAACTGGCTAACCCCAGCTACCTCTGCGTTGGCCCTGTGTCAGCCTTACAAGCTTTGTGTCATCTCTCTATTGTCTCTTCTAGCTACTGCGCAACCTTCCCGATTGTTCTGGCAGTCCCAGATTTCTGCGTGGAGGAAACGTTTTGCTTCTGCGTTGGCCCTTCTGGCTCTACTCAGGCCTGCATTGGCCCAAATTGGCCTAGCGTCAGTCCTCTTGGTTGCTGCGCTGCCTCCACTAGCTTCTCTCCACCTCTCTGTCAATACTCCCGAACTATCCCTGCCCCTTTGCTGCAACTGATCACTCAGTTTGAATTCTCAGCTTCTTAGCCCCAAAAATCGAACTCCAGATCAAGTTGTTCTCTCCATGTGTCTTTCTAAATGAACCCCAAGCCTCCTTCTTATACTTTTCTTGTTGAGACTTCAACGACCGATATTAAGCCTCTAATTAACGACAAAGATTAAATCTTGACTTGATCCGCCTTCTAGATCATTCTCACCCATATTTTGATTAATATCCATTAATATTTTAATTTTCCTAAGTTTAGACTTGGGAACCCCATTAAAAATATTAATTATTTTAATAAAATACAATCCGAGTGGAAATTCACCAAACAGTTTCTGGGTTATTTAGAACTCATGTGCCTTAGCCTCTCCACCAATTTTCATGGTTAGAGCACATCTGATGCTACCAAAAAATAACACTTTCCACTCATCTCTTGTGGAACTCCAAGTCAACGCCCACCAATGGGTGAGTTACCTCCTTAACTCCGCTTATCCTCCTAAAAAATGTGATTTGTTTTTGTGAAACTCATGGTCCCCTCAAGGAAATTCAATATCCCTTCTTTGTCAGATGTTTCTCCTTGATTCTTGGTCCACATCACTTTATAACTTGGCTTCAAATCCTTGATGATTTTCTACCTCATTTTCACATCATTTAGCATGTGTGGATATTTATTTTCTCCAATTTATTTAATTGTTGGCTCAATTTATTGCCACATTTTCCACTAAACTTAGGAAAAGTGGGTGTTGAAGATCTGAAACTTATTTTTTACCCTTCAAAGTGTGTCATAGTAGAAAGTTGAGGGTGAAAGGTGTAATTTTGAGCACACATACTCCATACAACTTCTCTGGACATCACTTATTACATATTACATTCAAATTTTATTTAAATTTCCATCCTGCAGGAAATTTAAAATATTTAAAAAATGACCCCTAGACCTAGTCAAATTCCATGAAACTTTACGAGTGATCTAGCATGGTAATATACAATGAACATAGACACTAGCACTCACCCAAGGCCCCGCCTTCAAGCCGTACTCCGGATTTATGGTTATGCTTGGAGGAAAAAACTCAATTAATTATTAAGGTCCCCGCAAGAATATAATAATTAACCAAGTGAAAAAACCTCCCAGAGTAAACTCACGTGATGACAAAGTCTCAAATTACCTAGGACTATTACATGACTCAACTTCTTCATACTAGCATCACTTTACATCATCCTCGCGGGGTTTGTGGAGTTTGAGTACAACAGAAGAAGATGTGAAGAAGAAGTAGAGTTGAAAAACTCTAGTGATACGATGATCTCTGATGGTGCATGAAGCCTCTGATACATCCTTGGGAATGGAGTCTTCAAAAAATAATTGGGTACACTCTAGTGGTCAAGAATACTCTTTAATTTGTTGAAGAAATAATAATAAAGCCCTCATCTGTTGAACTGGTTTTCCCCACATTAGGGTTTTTCCAGGGACTATTGTCCCAAAATACCGATGTCAAATTTTTATGTGTGTGTATTATTTCCTCGATTCTTGATTTTAATGTGTGAAGATGGAAGTAGTGAATTAATTGTTATTTGCCATAGTAATTTCTGAAGGCAAATAAATTGCATAAGTTAGAAGATTAATTTTCAGTTGCTGCAATTAAGGAAATTTCACAGGTTACAATTTGGCAGATACTCTAACCATTTTGCAATCATGTGGTTTTCCTTAATGTTTTGGAAATTTTAACATGCATTAAGGGGTGATCTGGAAGATTGACTGATCTTGACTATAAAGTTGTTCTCTTACCTTATTGAGGTGGTTAGTTTTTGACCCTTGTCCAGTGGGACCTCCTTTGAGGCCTTATGGTTTTAGGAGAGGCATTGCTTGGAAAATTTGGATTGAAGTAACATGTCCATAACTTTTCCATACTTACCACTCTCCACCATTCCCCATATTTCATATCCATCCTTCAGGTTTGTTGTCACTAGTTTTCTTTGGGATTGGCACCTTCATATCCTCATCCTTGAGTTTGGGCCAGAAAGTTTGCCATGGAGGTTGATGCAGCTAAGAGAAAAGTAAAAGCATAAGATGACCACAATGAATGAAAAAGAAAAGTTAAAATGCAAAGGATGCTTGGCACACTAATTAGTGTGTGAGAAAAAACCTACCATGAGCTCTACCCCCCTCATTAGCCATCACACGGTTCCTAAGCGCTTGATGCTCCATCACATAATAAAGGAACCCTTACCTGTCCCAACCTTGATGAGAAAGAAAATGACTGTTGAATTTTCTAAGTCTATCTGTTAGAAAATTATTATGTATTCTTCTGGTTTATTTATTCTACTTGTTTAAAAATTGAACAAGTTATTTAATACATTAAATACCAAAATAAACACAATACAGTCACAACATCTATAGATCATCAACCGAAAGAAAACAAGCACACAAGTGACACTGTTATTTTTGGACAAATGTCACTGAAAAACCCAATGCGGGAAAACCGGTGCAGCTATTTAGAGGGTTATACTATTAAGCAGTCTATCTAAGTACAATTGGGTGCCTAATCTGGCTCACCCGACAAAGAAAAATACACGGCAACAATACCTCTATATCCAGAAACAGGTATTCAGAAAACCTGTCCCACGAAACCCTCTCCGGCACAACTGAAGCTCAGCGTTGGCCCTTCTAGATTGTGCGGCAGCCTCCTGCTGATTTGCATCAGCCTCAGGACTCTCCGCGTCGGCCCTCTGAGGCACTGCCCAACCTCTGAGAGCCTCTGCATCACTCCCTCTACCCTCTGCGTGGATGATGCAGTCTCTCTAGGCTCTGCCTCTGCTGGGCTCTGCATAGCTTGGACTGTCTGCTGCTCTAGCTCCCTCCGCTTTTGTGCTGGTCTCCCAGTATTGTCCTTGCCTCTCTGCCTCGTCCTCACTGCCCATCGCTACTGATCACTGATTCAACTTTGCTTAGCAACCCCGCTCTAGCAGAATGAATGACTGATCACTTTGGTGTATTCTCCAGCTGACCCTCAAGCCTCCTCTTATCCTTTTTATGTTGGGGCCTTGGGCCTTCAATGGCCGAGATTAAATATCTAATCAATGGCTAAGATTAGATTTGGCTTGATCCATGACTTTTGGAACCTTCTAACCAGTTTTATATTAATACCCATTAATATTTTATTTTTCCTAAGTTTAGACTTAGGAACTCCATTAAAAAATTATTAATTTATTTTTATATATCTCCAAACCGGTTAGAAATCTGCCCCAAACCATTTATGGGTCTTGGAGATCTCATGTGCTTTAGCCTCTCCACCAATTTTCATGGCTAGAGCACATCCGATGCTACCCCAAATTAACAGACTCATCATTAAGGAGTAAATAAATGTTATATCAATTAAAATCAAGCTTGGACACCTAATTTATGCTCCCTATCAAAGCATTATCAGAAAGTAGTAAAAAGCATAATAGAAGGGTGGAAAAAGAAGGCCGAGGAAAAGGGTAACTCATGCCTCCATGATTGTTCCATGCATACATCTACATAGTCAAGATGATGGACCTCCATCAGCTCGTACCATGATCATGACACTTTGCCATGAAGCTTTTCCCCTCCATTACCACATTATCACAAACACCTATGAATTGAAGGGTTGACCTTGGACATGTCACATCCCCTTAGGTGTCGAAAGCACCTAATAGGGTTGGCCATCTAGCCATTCCTAAAATAGGTAGGGAACACTTTTACTGGACTTGGTCTAGTTAGATATTTGAATGTGATCCTAGTTTGAAGTATGATTATGCACTTAACAATTAAGTATGGTCCACTAGGATATATCTATGGTCATTGTCTCTAATGATTGGTAACTTTCACTTGATTTTGAGATGGTTTTGCCGAGTGGTCCTTCACACAACAACAGAGGCCTTGAGGGCATATTTCATGTCTCCACTCCCCATCGTGCCCAAGCCATTTTACATTTCTTAAGAGCAGTGATGACCTTGAAGGTATAGCGTTACCCCTCCATAGTAGGGTGTTGGGAGCTTTGATGACTCTAACAAATGCTTGACATCTCAGAGCACTCCCAAATGTTGAAACATTGAGCTCCTCTTGCTTGATGTTGGATGTTTGTGGTGATGTACCTAGCAGACCAAACATGCCCCTAGGTTTGCCTTGACACTGTTTGATAGGCATGGTTTGATCCAAAGTCCATGTGATAATGGTCCTCCATATGATGACAAGGGAAGGCTTGTAGTAGCACCTAGAGCCCCAATGCTAGAGAGAGATGATGCCATGGCACCCTTCTAGCCCTTGAGAAGGTGATGTAGGGCACACAGAGCATGGTTTTGACACTTGGAAGCATTTTGAGGTACTTCTTGAGGGCTTCCCCTCAAGGATTAGAGTTGATTATGTTGAGAAATGTAACTAGTATCGGTCTTCATAATTGTATTTGGGTCGTGATGTAATATATTTGTTAAAAGAAAAGAAAAAGAAAGTTTATTATGAAAGAAAATTATTTATAAGCATGGGTTTCATGCTTTGTTTTTTTGTTTCTAGGTCAAAAGACTCCATTGAAGGCTTATAGTGTTTGTGTCATGTATCATTGCCCTTGTCATTATGTAATAGACCCTTCTTGAGCTTTGTATGTAAAAAAAGAAATTTGTTTTTGAGTCTAAAGTGTCATTTATACCTCCTCCACCAAGTCGACCTTGTTGTCGCTCAAAATGTGTAGGCATTGTGACATCGACTCAGGTCGGAGGCTATCAGCCTGATCCCCAACCTCTCCGTTTTAGTTGTCTCCCAACAATGGACTATGGGGGGTAGACCCTATGGAAATGAAATGATGAAGGACAAGTTGAGAACCAACTAGTATGGGAGACACAGTTGAGTGGCCTAGCACTTGGTTAAATCTAGCAAGATTTTAAGGATTAGATTGAATTTATATATTTTAGACCAGTGCCTTATGGAGTCAATACTCTTGCTTTATAAAATTAAGACCAAGTACCGGATGGACAATTGCTGCTTTGATGCTTTTTTATCCTATATGAAATGCAATTCCTAAAGACCTACGTGAACTGCAAAGATCTTGGTTAATTTTAATTAAATGCCTAATATGTTGAGAAACCAATGCTAGTAGGATTAGTGTTAGATTTCTCTTTCTTGATAATCACTTGTGAATTATGTTGGCTTCTTTTACTTATATGTTGTATTATCTTTCATCAAGCAATTACCAAATTATGTGTGCATGAAGGTCACAAAAATACAAGACACAAGATGTAGTGCCAAAGGCGAAACCCCTATCTAGGGGAAAACCCATTCAAAAATCTCTTCCTTCAATTGTTTTTCTTGAGACTCTTCAACCTAGACACAAACCCCCTCCATACCAAGCCAACCTCTCCTTCTTCGATCCAACCTTTGACCTAGTAGTAGCAACACTTCGACCTTAGCAACTTCAACTTGGCAGCTTTCGACATCAACAACAGCTTCGACTTTGACAAGGAGACTTCCATCTCCTAAACTAGCCCACATGAGAGAGAGAGAGAGAGATACAAAAACTTCGATTTTGTCCTTCCCTTCCTTCTTGATCAAACTCGCACTCCTTTTAGCCTCCTTCTTCACCTTCACACTTTTCCTAGCTTCCAGCTTAAGATATTGAACAATGTGAGAGAGAGTGAGATGCTCCAAATGAAGTCGAACTGTCTTGTATTTATAGCCTTCCAATGAGGTCAAATTGCCTTCCTTGAGGCCGACTTTGTGTGGAGGTTACATAGTTCATTTTTGACTCAAAAATAATTCTTTTTACATCGTTTGAAAGCCCAAGGAGGGTCTTAGACTCTTTATTAATCCTAGGAGTCCACAATGGGGACTTTAACTAATGAAAAGATGACCCAAGCATGAAACCCGTGCTTTAATAAGTCATTGTAACAATAATAAAAATTCTTCTAACAAATACATTTTATGAAGACCGAACCTAGTTACATTTTTCAACACTCCCTCTTAACTAGGGAGGTATTCATACGAAAGATCTCAAACTATATGAACTATGAAGAGTTTAGGCACCGCAATGCCATGGACTATATTCCTAACTAGGGAAATTTATTGAAGGTCTCTCAACAAATTAGACACCGCGATGCCACAGACTAGATTCCTGACCAGGGTAATCTATCCAAGTGGGACTAAGATGGACTAAATCTTTCAGCTTCTCTAGGTACCATCAGGCTTACCTTCTAGCCATCAACCCAGGGATCTAGGTGCGTATCTAGGGTCAGAGCTCCATGACCAACACCACCCTCCTTACTTTGAGAACTAGACATAAACACATAGTGTTGGCTATATGTCCTCCCAAGTAATGTGTCTCACACACAAGGCCACAACAAATCTCTTCCAAACTTTTATCATCATCAACAAAATCAGCAATATTGACTAAACTAGGCATGCTTCTAACATATTCAAACTTCTTATTTGGAAGAAACTTGATTAGGATGTCAGCTACCTGATCGTCTATCGGGACATACTGTACCTTCACGATCCCATCCTGCACCAAGTTCCTAATATAGTGGAACTTATTGTTGATATGCTTCATCCTAGCATGAAACACAGGATCTCCAGACATCTTGATACAACTTTGATTATCACAATTAATCACAGTAGGATCCAGAGGCTTCTTGAACAAATATGTCAGAAGCTTCCTCAACCATACAACATCCTTTCCTACTTCACATGCAACCATGTACTCTGCTTCAACACTACTCAAAGCAACAGGATCTTGCTTTCTACTCATCCATGGGATCATGGCAGATCCCAAACTAAAGCATCCACCAGTAGTGCTTCTTCCATCGATCTCACTGCCACCCCAATCAGAATCTGTGAAGCCAATCAACTTGACGCTTCCTTACCATTGTACTTTAGGCAGTGATGTATTGTGCCACGAAGATATCTCAATATATGTTTGGCAGCTATCCAGTGAGCTATCAGAGCTCCTCAAATTCTTGAGAGTGGTGATCATAGGAGTAGTCATGGGCTTGGAATCCATCATCCCAAATTTCTGCAACAACTTAATGATATACTTTCCTTGCCCCAAATATATCTCCCTAGGATGTTGCCATACTTCCAGACCTAGGTAATGTGAAAATTTCTAATACAAAATTGTACTGCAACAACTGTTTTATTTCACCCACTTATTTCTCACAATAAGTTATTTACGAAAAACCCGTTAGTAAATATTAAAATAAATTCTACTGGAATTATCACATAATTACATAGAGAAAATAACAGCGATATACAAGCACAAGAATCAATCACATCAACACAGTAGTTTTTGGACAATTGTCCTCAGAAAAACCCAATGTAGGAAAATTGGTGCAACTGATGAGGGTTTTATTAATCCTCAACAACAATCACTTTACAAGGAATGATTTTACAGAGAAACTGAGACACTATTGAGAGAAAACACCTGAGACAAAGTTTCTCCTCTTCCTGGAGAAGTTCTAACACCCTGGAGACCCTTCACCCACCTCTGCATCACTTTTGTGTCAGTCTGCATCAGCCTCCATGAGGACTGCATCTCCAATGGTGTTGTCTGCCTGCTCTTCCTTTGCACTGTCTCTCGAATACCCTACGTCACCTCCTCCTTGGTCATTGACTGTTATTGATGCCCTCCTCTTCCTCCACCCTGCAACTCTCCCTCTGAAATCGAACTCCTTCTCCTTGAGAATCAATTTCCCTTGGGGCACTGAGTATTTGCCCGGTGTGTCTCCAAATGACTCTCAAGTCTTCTCTTATACTTTTCCTGTTGATGAATCAACAACTGAAATTAAGTCTCTAATCAATGGCTAAGATTAAAACAGACTTGATCCTCGTCTCCTAGAAGCTTCTCACTCATATCTTTATTAAAACTCATTAATATCTTTATTTTCCTAAGTTTAGACTTAGGAACTCATTAAAAATATTAATTGTTTTAATAACTCCTCATCCAGGTGGAATTTCTCCAAACGATTTCTGGATCTTGGAGATCTCATGTGTTCTAGCCCCTCCACAAAATTTGGGAGCTAGAGCACATCTGATGATACCCAAAATCAACACTCCCTCTTAGCAAGGAATGTGTTGTAGCAATACTTCCCAATAGAAGCATCACGTTGGTCCACGACATCAGTCCTCTGCGTTGTTGATGCTTGGCCAATTGCCCTCATCCACTGCACTATTGCAACATGTACTGCCGCCCATGACATTGTAACTGCCACTGCTACATCTGTACCACAACTCCCTCTAAATATGTTGCATCATGTTGGCCATAGCACTGTCACTACTCACTGCTACATTGCAACTCCTTATACTATCCGCTTCTGCTGCTGAAACGGATTCTTCACCATCCCCATCTTTTCCCTGAAGTAAACGAACTTTGTTATTCCTAGGGCCTTGGTGAGAATGTCTACCACCTGTTCTCCTGTTGGGGTGTACCTCAACTCTACTGCCCCTCGTTGGACACAACCTTTGATAAAGTGACAACTGATATCAATGTGCTTTGGCCGATCATGAAAGAATGGATTCTCAAAGAGTTTGATGCAACTCTGATTATCACACAAAATACTGGTCGCTTCCATCTTTCTCCTGAATAGATTCAAAAACAATTTCCTAAGCCATATGGCTTCGCACAAAGTTGTGCTAGCTACCATATATTCAGCTTTAGTAGAGCTCAGAGCCACGGATTTTTGTTTCCTACTACACCAAGTGGTCATTCCTGATCCAATGCTAAAACAGTACCTAGTGGTACTTTTCCGATCTATTGAACTTCCAGCCCAATCTGCATTAGTGAACCCACTCAACCTGATGTCATTGCCTTGGGTGTACATCAGTCCATGCTCAACTGTTCCTCGTATATATCTGAGAACATGCTTGGCTACTGCCCAGTGCGCCCTCTTTGGTTCTACCATGAACTGACTAGGGTGTTGACAGCGTAACAAATGTCTAGCTTGGTATTGACCAGATACATCAGGGACCCTATGAGCTGCCTGTACAAGGTGGGATCGACTTCTTTATCTTCAGATGCATCAATCTTCTTCCAGTTGGTGATCATTGGAGTAGCCATAGGTCTACAGTCCTACATTCTGAACCTTTTCAAAATCTCTATAGCATATCTCCCTTGCCCAAGGAAAATTTCACCCTTCTGCTGCCAAACTTCCAACCCCAGGAAATAATGTATCTGCCCCAAATCCTTCATGTCGAATTATGTGGCTAGGTTCTCCTTGCAATCTTTGATGATCCTTTCAAAAAGAGATCATCCACATATAAAACTAGGATTAGGGGCTCATTCTCTACAACTAGATAGTAGAGGTTAGGATCTGCGTCACTCTTGACGAATCCCATCTTTTGCAAGTAGCCATCAATTCAACCGTACCATGCTCTAGGTGTCTATTTAAGCCCATACAAAGCTTTCTTCAATCTGCATACATGAGATTCCTTCTCATGAGTCTCAAAACCTTCTGGTTGTTCAATTTATACTTCTTCTTCTATCACCCCGTTCAAGAACATCATCTTGACATCCATCTGGTGAATCTCCCACCCCATCTAAGCTGCAAGGGATATCACGGATCTAATAGAAGTGTACCTACCTATTGGGGTGAAGGTTTCTTCATAGTTTATCCCTTCCTTCTGAGCAAACCCCTTAGCCACAAACCTGGCTTTGTATTTTTCTACACTACCATCTGCTGCGTATTTGACTTTGTAGAGCCATCTCGACCCTACAACTGACCTGTCCTGAGGCCTAGGTACCACTTCCTAGACATCATTGACCATTATGGAACTGTATTCCTCCACCATAGTATCTACCTACACTTGATGCTGAACGACCTCCAGAAAACTGGAGGGTTCTCCAACCTGAGCCACCAAGGTTTGGTATCTATCTGGCTGTCTACGCTCCCTTTTCTCATTCCTGGGTGCCCAGACAAAATCCTCTGCATCTCGTAGTATCTGTTGAAGTTCTTGGCTCACTCTACCACTGGTAGTGGGTATATCTATCTACTCCTCCTCTTCTTGAGGCTCCACCTCTGGAGTTTTGTCTTTAGGAGAAATACTAGCACTGGTTTATGCTGGTCAAAGTGGCTATACCAACGGATCATCCTTTGACTACTCTTCAGAAGGCATTTCTCGAGATTTTCTGAAGGCTCTTCCCTCCATGAACTTCACATCCCATCAGATTACGATCTTCCTATTCTCTTCGGGTACATGGAAGTATGCCAAACTCCCAAATATCCTGAAATGACTCACTTCAGGCTTCTTACCAGTGAAGACACTCTTTGGAGTAATCTTACCTAATGCCTGAGGAGTCTTGTTCTGGATATACACTGTCATGTTGCATGCCTCTGCCCATAGAAACTTGGGCATATCCTGATCATACAACATTTCCCTGGTCCTGATGATGAACCACACTTGGTTCAAAACGCGTCAGCCAAAAATTTCTCTTATGTGATTTCTACCGAAAGACTTTGCTTAAGTCTAGTTCTTCTTTTCTGCTACTCCATTCTGCTCCAGATTATAGGGGGTTGTCCACTCTCTTCTGATGCCTTCTCTTGCGCAAAAATCAATGAAGTCCTTGTCGATGTATTCTCCACCATTATCTGAGCACAATATCTTTATCTTCTTTCCTGTCAAATTCTCAACTAGACTTGAATTCTTTGAATCGACCAAAAACCTCATCTTTGGTTTTCAGAAAGTAGATCCAAGTTTTTCTGGAATGGTCATCAATGAAGGTGACAAAATATTTGGCACCACTAAGAGCTTTTGTGGACATTGATCCACAGATATCTAAGTGTATCAATCCCAGACTTAGCCCTATTTTTGCTTCTAAAAAATGTTGCCTTAGCGTACTTGCCTAGTGCGCATCCTTTGCATACATCATCTCGTTTAGTACTTAATTCTGGAACTCCCAATATTGTTTTCCCGAGAATTCTTAGAGCCCCATGGTGTAAGTGTCCCATTCTCCTGTGCCATAGTTCATTCAAATCTTTATCCCCACTGCTGCCTATCAGTGCCATTAGAGATTCTAGTTGTAATCTATACAACATCTTACTTCTGATTCCAATCTGGGCCTTCTTTTTCCAACTCGGGTTTTTGACATATACTTTCTTTGTAGTGAAGGAAACATCATAGTCCTTGTTTTGAAGTTGAGATACAGAGAGTAACTTCATCCCCAATCCTGGCACATGCAGCACTTTGGTTGCTCGAAGCCGATCCCCTTCTTCCGTTTGAAAGACTACAATGCCTCTTCCTACGGGGGTACACTTTGCCTTATTTCCCATGGTGATCTGAAAATTCATCCTTTCTTCTTGATAATTCGAAAAACATTCTTGTATTCCTATCATATGCCAAGAAGCTCCACTATCTATATACCAAACCTCAGAGGAGGCAGAACTTGCTAGGCAAGCGACTTCTTCTTCCAGTCTGGAAGCTAACATAGAGTAATCGTGATCCATGTTCTTCGTGCTCTCTTCTTTGTCTGGAGATCTGCGTGAGTCCCTCTAAATTGATGTCTCTGCATCATACTCTCGACTCATAGAAGATTCTTCTATCATGTTGCCCGATCTCTACTTTGATACCATGTGAAAATTTCAAAAACGAAATTCTACTGCAGCAACTGATTTATTTCACCCACTTATTTCTCACAATAAGTTATTTACGAAAAACCCTTCAATAAATATTAAAATAAATTCTACTGTAGTTATTACATTTTACATAGAGAAAATAACAATGATATACAAGCACAAGAATCAATCACATCAACACAGTTGTTTTTGGACAATTGTCCCCGGAAAAACCCAATGTGGGAAAATCGATGCAGCAGATGAGGGTTTTATTAATCTTCAGCAACAATTGCTTTACAAGGAATGATTTTACAGAGAAACTGAGACACTACTGAGAGAAAACACCTAAGACAAAGTTTCTCCTCTTCTTGGAGAAGTTCTGAAATCCTGGAGACCCTTCACCCACCTCTGTGTCACTTTTGCGTCCCTTTGCGTTAGCCTGCGTGAGGACCATGTCTCCAATGGTGCTATCTGATGCAGGGTTACCCCCGCTTACACCCACAATATGCATGTAAAATGCATAAGCACATTAGTCCCAGGAATTTTAGCTCTCTAAGGAGTCAAATCTTCAATTAGAATATGGTTAAGGCCCCTTTCTCAATCTCTACAGGATAATTTATAGACTAACTAAGTCTAATCCTTAATCCACCTTTTCCTTTATATCGGAACTCAATCACCCCGCTTAAACCTTCATTAACCTTTTATTCACCCATAAGCCGCATATATACCAACCCCACTTCATAACTATGGTAGACAATGGACTTACCACATAAACCTTTTTAGCGCACTATATTTCTCTTATAATCCATTTATAAGAGAAATAACCACAAACACGCAATAACTTACCTTTTCCACCTTGATACAGCCTCTGCACAGATATCGATGCTATACTTTATCGCAATCGCAATTGCCATAGTCTGTGGTTCACCTTAACACATGACTCCTTCCACCTCCAATATGCGATTAACCTTCCTTCGGATTTCAAATCATATAAAACTGCACTTATAAGCATATCGGGTCCGATCACTTCACGTCATGTTACTTCTCGCCAATACAACACCATTTAATAACTGCGTTGCGAATAAATCTCTGCCGCTGATCTTTTGCCATCAGATCGACGGTTGATGTCTTCCTGATCAAACAAAACTTGTTTGATAGTCCTCCACCGTCGATCTGTGCTCAATGGATCTGACGGTTCACAAAAATTTCGGATAAACAACAAGCACGGAGAATACCCGCATGAAAAGCGGTTTTCTCTCTCTCCTCTGTTGCTACATGTCGCTCGATTAGTGGAATCAGGTGCTCACCCCAAATTACCACTTACCATCTTTACTCCGCCCGAAATACCACTTTGTCTCGCGAAACCACTTCTTCACTGATTATCACCTGCACTCTTCCATCATGCGAATCGATCCTGCCTGTTGATCTATAAGATCCAATGGTTGTTGTGCATCACCTCTGCACTTCTCCGCTCTTCTCTTTACTTATGTTTTACGCTATTTCTTCAGTGTTTTCTTTGTGGTTCAGATTTCTTCAAAGGTTCTCATTCTTCCACTTCGCTGCTCAATTCACTCCTGAGCTTGACTTTTGCGAATCCTCACATTGTTGTCTCTCCAGAGCTTCGCTCTAATCCTCCAATTGGATTCAAAGACCCATTGTGATTCCTCTAAATCGTTCTCTTCCTCTGCGTAGTTCTACAAAAACTCTGCGTGTAACCTCTGTTACAGAATACACAACTTACATGTAACTCAATCATTCAATATACATTCTACACATCTATACAGTTCTGGAATAAACCTTTGTATATGTAAATATTAACAACTAGTTACATATCGAGACTCTCTGTCTCTCAGGCCTGATCCTCAATATCAGTGGCCTCCTCCGTATACTCTGCCTGTAGGCTTACATTTATACCGGAAAGGTTTTGTTGAACTAATTCTAGTTCAGATCCTAAATCTACTGAACTGACTCCTAAATGTCCTCTCTAGTTCCTCGAATTATGAAACTACCTTAAGAGTTATAATTGACTTCTGACTCTCTTGTCATTATTAACCGCTCATGTTCTCCTTGATTCGAGAGCATTTACAAAATATCTCACATCATCTAATTAATTCCTATCCTACTCACTCAAAAGCCTAAATATTACATTAATTCAACACTTAAGAATCCAATTTCCTTAAAACACATGAACCCCCTATGTCTACTAAATACAATGATTTTCCTTGGGTTGAATGCTCCTGTATCAGACTCCCACAGTAGAAAATTTTCATGATCTCCTGATCATGTGTGTTCATAAGTTGATAGAAAACCTCTAGGGTCCTAAACTTTAGTTGGTAGCTGCCCAAATGCCTTGCACCTTTGTTGTTGTTGTATGTCTGTTGTATTCTGTTTCATCTTCCTCTCCTTGTCAATCAGGTTTAAATTCTAATTGATCATGCTTCCTGCTGCTATCATTCTCCTCCATATGGACTATTTCATCATCATCTGCCATAATTCTTCAATCTCTATCTCTAGTTCATCCTTGGACTGGTCCATATTCTGCGTCTTACTTCTTCCTCTTTCTCTTTGCTTCAAGTTGTTGCTATTGTCCACTAACTCTTCAAATTGCTATTGGTTACTTTCACTTCGTAGTTGTTGGTTCACTTTTTCTTCTACTTTTGCTCTTGCTCCAACTTTTGCTTTGACTCCTACGCTTATTGCCTCCCTTTTATCCTTACCCTCTTTCATGATTATTTTTGTCTGTACTGAATCATGACTTTCCAGCGTTCTCTCCAGCAATTGAGCATCTCTGTCCCATGGATTAAATTCTTCTGCAAAATCTTCTTCTTTCATCTTTATTTGGCTGTTCATCTGTGCCAAATTTCCTCCATCATCTGCAACTAAACCTGCACTCACAAAACACTTGTTAAAATAAAAAACATAAGGCTTCTGTGCCTTATCTTCCTTTGGCAACAATTCAATTTGTTGCTCTGTTTCTTTCTCCTCTGTTAGCACATCAGCATGTTGTTTTGAATTCTCAGAAGAATTCATGAGACTGTCAACTAGTCTCTCCTCCACACCATCTGCTCTAATGATGTCTTTCTGTCCTTGTTCATTGTAGTGAACTTATTCCTTTGCAATCACACTTTCATACTCTGAATTTCTCAGCAAATACTCCAGCAATGCAATTTCTTTGTGACACTTCGGAAGTACTTCATCATCACTTACAATCCTTGCATTTATACACAAATTATCAATTTGAAAATTACAAGGTTCAACAATCTCAACTGTTGCTTCACATATCAGCGCTTTAGACTAAATTTCATCTCCTTTCACAAGAAATTGTTCCTGTGTTGTCACAATTACAAATATCAATGCATTATCAAATTCTTTCTGTTGCAATAAATTATTGCTTCTCTCATTTAAGAGACATTCTCCATCCTCCTTTACAACAGAGTTTTTATCTTCTGAAAGATAATCTTCCATACTTTTGACAGCTTCAAAAGATTGCTTATCCTCTACAGAACCCTCCTTTGTTAGTGAATAATCATCAGATGTCCTTTTTCCCTTTGCTAAGTTTTTCTCATATATTTCTTCTTCCTTAACATCTTTCAGTAGATGTCCTTCTTCTTCAATACATTTTTCCTTGTTGTCCCTCTGTAACTCTTCTCCCAGAGTTATCCTTGTCTCATCATCTTCATTAATATTCTCTTGCATTTGTTTTTCATCAATAACATTAATCAAGCTCATTTGATTACCTTTTTGAGACAATATTCCTTCATTTTTCATCAGAATAAGATCCTGATTCCTTATCTTTATGACAACTTCTATAGACTCATCCATAACTTTTTCTTCTGTATGCAGTCAAATTCTTCTTCCTCTGAGTAGTTTTCTTTGTCATCTTTTACTTCTAGATCTTCATCTACTCTGAAGATATCTTCAAAAGGTTGCTTTTCTCCTACAATACCTGTGATCATACACAAACTATCAGTTTTAAAAACATAAGACCTTGTGGTCTCACTTGATGCTTCAGTCATCATATCTCCTTGCTGTTCCAAGTTCTCTTTATGACTCAAAAATTCTTCGATGGTCTCCTCTTCATTCTCCTCAAACCCTTCACTTGGTTGCTTGATATCTTTCTCCAACTGTATATGAGACCTACCCATCTCATCTTCTTCCAAAACAGAATTTAGATTCTGTTTGTCTTCTTCCTCCTTTATGACAATATCAACAAATTGTCCTTCTTTAAATGTTTCACCTGCAAACATACACAAATTATCAAATTTAAAATCATCAGACCTTTTGGTCTCACTTGAAGTTTCAGTCTTCAAGTCTTCATCTTCACTCAGAACTTCACCCTATTCTGCTTCACAAATGGACACTTCCATTTTCATTTCCAACTCAGCTTCTCTGAGTTTTTCTATCACCCACTTCACTTGCCTCTACTGTAGCCTTCTCTGCAACTTATGCCACTTCACTGGCTTCTTCCTCAAGACCCAACCTTGTCTTTGGCTTTCCTCTAGTATTCTCCTTAATGCATCGAGTTGTTCTTTTAACTCTGTAATTTCCTTGTCAATTTCCTCTTGACTCATCCTCTTTCCATTTGCCTTGGCATTCTCTTTCTCCATCTTTCTTCTGCTGTGGTCTTCCTTAGGACCTCTATTATGACTATTGGTAGCCATCTTCTTCTCCTCTCTCTTCATGAGCTCCTTACTCACTTACTATGAGTTGCATTAAAGCCTCTACAACAACAAATCCTCCTTGTTGCAACTTACCTCAACAAGCTTTCCTCTGTACTTGGTCTTTTGGCAAGCACTTGGTTCTCTATCTCTGGAACCTCCTTTGAGCGCTTCTCTCTGCTCCTTCTAGGCTTCAACTCTTCTGCATCTCTTAGGAACACAATTGTCCTCTTATATTTCAATCACCATAAAATACTTGATTCTGACGACTTCTTCTTTCACTTAGAAAGTCTTACTAGCTTCCTTCATTACCTTGGCAATTCTACCCACATCCTTTATGGAATTACCTTTGTGATCTGCAACAATACCTCTGCAGTAACACGTCTCCTTCTTGCTACATATTCTTTACTAAGTTTCTCTCCTGTGAGCTTAGTCTTTTAGCATCTCTTTGGTTCTTCCTTTGGAATCAATTGAGCATTCCCCGCTCTAGATTGCTACAACCTTCTCACCTTCTTATGTTGTTACCTGCATATCAATGTTACTCAAGCCAAAGATCATTCCCAAGCTTTCAAAAGCTTTCTTCTCAGTTTCCTTTTGAGAATACTCTTATTCTCTTTGTCCAACCTTCAATTGGATTCTTCAGGTTCACATCTGAGTGAATCTCCACTTTCCTCAAGGAACAACATCATGGTGTTTTCCTTATGCTGCTACCTTTGCATTAGTGTAAAAACACACATCCTCCAATCTTCAATCAAATTAAAACAAACATGTCCTCTCACCTTCAAGATCTTAGTGTGATCTTGTTTCACCATTCTACCTGTACCTTGAATGGATTTCCTCTGTCTCTTGCATCTGCAAGTTCTGCTACACATCACCTCTGTGTTTACTGTCTGTCAGATTAGAATCTAATCCCTCCTGGCCTTCATAAACATCTTAACACATAACTTTGTTCTCAATTCTTTCAAAGAAATGTTCACACAAAATTCCTTTGTTCTGTTTTAACACCAACTGTTTCAATTACAATTGGGCTCTGATACCAAATGACACAGGGTTACCCCCGCTTACACCCACAGTATGCATGTAAAATGCATAAGCACATTAGTCCCAGGAATTTTAGCTCTCTAAGGAGTCAAATCTTCAATTAGAATGGTTAAGGCCCCTTTCTCAATCTCTGCAGGATAATTTATAGACTGACTAAGTCTAATCCTTAATCCACCTTTTCCTTTATATCGGAACTCAATCACCCTGCTTAAACTTTCATTAACCTTTTATTCACCCATAAGTCGCATATATACCAACCCCACTTCATAACTATGGTAGACAATGGACTTACCACATAAATCTTTTTATTGCACTATATTTCTATTATAATCTGTTTATAATAGAAATAACCACAAACACACAATAACTTACCTTTTCCACCTTGATACGGCCTCTGCATAGATATCGATGCTACACTTTATCACAATCACAATTGCCATAGTTCGCGGTTCACATTAACATAGGACTCCTTCCACATCCGATATGCGATTAACCTTCCTTCAGATTTCAAATCATATAAAACTGCGCTTATAACCATATCGGGTCCGATCACTTCGCATGTCGTGTTACTTCTCGTTGATACCAATGTTTTAAGACTCCGACTCCGACTCCGACTCGGCCAAGCAATGACTCCGACTCCGACTCCGACTCGGTAATGACTCGGCCGACTCGTTTTCAATGACTCGGTCGTTGTAAAAAATACATTAAATATTTAGTTTTTTGATAAAAAAACATAATTTTGAA
>APFE030250443.1:0-20326 GCA_000404065.3 Pinus taeda | reverse complement strand
AGTGATTACCCCATTACTATTGTAGTTGCATCCCTTATTAATATTGTTGTGCCCCTATTGTCCCCATTTTGTTATTACTGTGCCCCATAGAATCCCTCTATTGTTAATTTTGTGGCTTTATATTATTGTTGTTAGATCGGTTGGGTTATATTGTGACTCCTTAGACTCCTATATATAGAAAGGAGGTTTTGTCATTTGAATCATCATGAATTGTTCATTTATGTAATGTAAAGGAGGTTGCCCCCTCGAAGAGGCTGAATTCTAAGGTGTTGATCTATCTTTTCTATCTTTTCTTGAGCTGGTTTCATAACATGAGAGGTACTTCCCATGTGTCTCGGACTCCATGGGTAGGATGTGTGCTAGGCATCAACAGGAGAAGGTGAACCACTCATCCTGCTCATATGCCATAGGAGAAGGTGAACCACTCATCCTATGCATATGTCAATCGTAGGAGAAGGTGAATCACTCACCCTACATACATGTGTCCACAATCATAGGGGAAGGTGAACCACTCACCCTACACACATGTCAACTATCATGGGGTATCACAGGGGAAGGTGAACCACTCACCCTGTATCTAGTGCACCACTAGGGGAAGGTGAACCACTCACCCTATGGTCGCTCACAGCTCCAAGAAGTACCCCAAGCCCCCAGGAGCTCCTAAAGCTCAGTGTCCAACTCATACGAGACCCTCATAGGAGGGTCGTTCGACGACTCCAAGTTTCTCGCAGAAGGTTAAGAATTTGAACTTCCCCAAAGGCTTTGTGAGAATGTTTGTGACTTGCTCATCCGTCTTGATGTGTTGGAGCCTTATTGCTCCCCATTGTACCATATCCCGGATAAAGTGGTACCTGATATTAATGTTTTTGGAGCGATCGTGGAACATGGGGTTCTCTGATAGGCGAATCCAACTCTGGTTGTCACAGAAGATCACAGTGGTATCTAGTACGTGCTCAAATAGCTCACTGAAGAGCTTCCTCAACCAAAAAACTTCACAAAAGGCCATACTCACAACAATGTATTCGCCCTCGGCGGTGCTTAAAGCAACCGATTTCTGCTTCCTGCTCATCCAAGATATTGAAGCAGGCCCCAAAGAGAAGCAGCACCCATACGTGCTCTTACGATCCACCGCACTGCGAACCCAGTCAGCATCTGAATATCCATGTAGCCTCAAGTTCCCGACAGTGTATCTTAGTCCCTAGAGGATTGTGCCCTGAAGATATCTCAAGAGATTCTTAGCAGCAATCTAATGAATGTGATGAGGCTCAACCATAAATGGACTCAACGTATTCACAGCGAAGCATATCTTAGGATGGGAGTTTACTAAGAACATTAGGGCCCCCACAAGTTGACGATACTCGGAAGGGTTCGCTAATTTGGGCCCAGCAACACTTCCACATAGCTTTTGAACTTGAGTTCCATCGGAGTAGATATAGACTTGCAATCCACCATCCCACATCTCTCAAGTAGCTTCATAATGTATTTTCCTTGAGAAAGGAAAATCTCACCTGGCTTTTGCTAGACCTCTAGCCCTAGGAAATAGTGCATCAAGTCCTAAGTCCTTCATCTCGAATTCGGGAGCCAACTCCCTCTTGCTTTGATGAATGAGAGGGTCATCACCTATTAGAAAGAGATCATCCACATAAAGGACCAAAATGAGAGGCTTGTCCTTTTCAATCTTGAAGTATAGGTTTGGGTCAACATCGCTCCTTGTAAATCCCAACTTCATAGGATAGATATCAATCTTCTCATACCAAGCCCTGGGGACTTGCTTCAACCCATAGAGGGCTTTTGTTCAACCTGCATACATGTGTCTTATGATCTTGAACTTCGAATCCCTGGGGTTGTTCAACATAGACTTCCTCCTTAAGCGAGCCATGCAAGAAGGCAGTTTTGACATACATTTGGTGTAGGCTCCATCCTTGCGAGGCAACAAGGGCTATAATTGAACAGATGGTGGTATATCAAGCAATGGGTGTAAATATCTCATTGTATTCTACTCCTTCCTTTTGAGAGAATCTGCGAGCAACGAATCTGGCCTTGAACTTTTCAACACTCTCATAAGCTCCATGTTTGATCTTGTCGAGCCTTTTTGAAGTAACCACTGATTTGTACTTGGGTCTAGGAACCACATCTCAGACATCATTCTTCATGATCGACTCATATTCCTCGTTGATTTCATCCTTCCAGACTTGGTGTTTCACAGCTTCTTTGAATGTACAAGGCTCAGATTGTACAATAGTACTCATGGCAGCTAAATACCCTTGGTACCTGTTCGACTTCTTGCTTTCACGAAATGTCCCCCTTGGTGCAATATGCCTTTCGACATTTTCAAGAGTATCTTTGAGCCACAAAGGTGTTTTTCTTGAAGTAGATGGCTCACTAGGAGGTGGATCAATGGGATCCATCGAACCTTCAACATTAGGGATCGAGTCATCAATTGGACGTTCATCCTGCTTTCCTGCATTATCATCATTGTCCTTCCTAGAGATAGGAAGATCTCAGACTTTTCTAAGGGAAAAATCTTCATCGAAAGTGATGCCATGACTTATTTACTTCCCTTTGACGAGGCACATAGATTCTATATGCCTTCAATGTTTCACTGTAGCCCACAAACGTTCCTTTCTGCCCAGATGCATCTAGCTTGTTTCTTTTCTCTTTCAGCACATGAAAATATACGGGACAACCAAAAATTCTAAAATGAGAAACATCAGGTTTCTTACCAGTGAATACTTCTTCGGGGGTCTTGAAGTTCAATGCTTGATGCAAGCATCTATTTTGAACATACACAATGGTGTTGGCAGCTTTTCCCCATAAGAAATGTGGTAGACCTTGGTCATAAAGCATGACACCATTGGCTTCTATACTAGTTCGATTCTTCCTTTTGGCAACATCATTTTGTTCAAGAATATATGTAGTAGTGGTCTCCCTCTTAATGCCAACTTCTCTACAATAGTCATTAAATCCATTTGAACACTTCGTCCTTCTTCTTCAAGAAATAGATCCATGTTTTGCAAGAGAAGTCATCCACAAAAATTACATCATACAAATATCCACCCAAAGATGTCACGGGAAACATACCTGATAGATCATAATGGACCAATTGAATAATATTGGAAGTTTGACTTTCACTTTAGGGGATGGTCCCCTTGTATGTTTTTCAGCTGCACAACCCTGACATACGCCTTCATGATTCAAGTTGAATTCCGGCATAACTGTGACCATCTTCCTTGCATCAGGTAAGGCTTTGTAATAAAGGCGAGCAAATCTTTGGTGCCATAATTCAGATTGAAGAGAAGTATCACAAGTCATTGCTCCCGACAGACTTCCTCCAACCTGATAGAGACCTTCAACTCTAAATCCAAGAGTGAATGCATCTCTTGGGTTCCTTTTCCAAACACGAACCTTCCCATCAGTGAATGTCACCTTGAAACTTTTATCTTCCATCGCAGAAATAGAGACTGGGTTCTTTTTCAGATCAGGTACATACACCACTTTTTGTAAATGATGGGTTAGACCTTGATTTAAGTGAAGAGTAACAATCCAAATTAGTTTCACGGGATAAGTGTCATTATCCCCAAGTATAATCTTCGTTTTTGTCTTCTTTTCAATCAAGTTTGAGAGAGTCTCTCTGTACCCAGTGAAGTGCCTTGAGGCACCACTATCAATCAAACAATGATCTAATGTATCTGGAGGAGAAGCACTGGTGAGGGAAGAAATAAGATAAAATTCTTTTTTCTTTTCACCAACATTAACTTCTTCATACGTAGAGTTTCTCGACTTCTTGGGAGGACGACCATTTCCATTTTGAGCAGCGGGAGCATTCCTCTTTCCTTTGTTGTTCAACATGTTGTTCCTTTGATTGCCATTGCCCTTATAGTTGTTGTTATGGTTTCCATCATCTCTTGGAGTATCCTTCTTGTGAAGACACTCTCTAGCAAAACGTCCAAACTTGTTGCAATTGAAGCATCTTCCTTTCCTTCGTTCTTTGAATCCCAGCTTGAACCCTTGACCTTGTCTTCTTGGACCAAGATTGTTCTTCCTCTTAGCATGAGCGGAGAAGGCAGTAGGATTGTTTCCATTTGAGGG
Source organism: Pinus taeda (assembly GCA_000404065.3). Taxonomy (NCBI): domain Eukaryota; kingdom Viridiplantae; phylum Streptophyta; class Pinopsida; order Pinales; family Pinaceae; genus Pinus; species Pinus taeda. The sequence continues at coordinate 16,237 of APFE030250443.1, read as the reverse complement.
CTTGTCTCTTTCCATCATCCTTATTTCTTCTTGAGTGCATCTAGCCAATAATTCATCAAATCACAGAAACCTGTCATTGTTGAGGATGGTAGTGTTAAACACATTCCATTCTCTTGTAAGGCCTCCAAGTGCAATAAGAGTGAGCTCCCTGTCACCCATGACTTATCCAATAGATAGGAGATTATTCTTGATCTCGGTAATCCTCATGAAATAGGATTGAATGGATTCTTCTCTATCCATCTTGATGTCTTTCAACTTGTTCTTGAGAAAGAGAACTTGATTTGCATTATTTACTTTGAACATCCCAACCAGCTTGTTATACATCTCCTTAGATGTTACCAAATTAGAAATATAGGCAACCAAATGCTTGTGAATAGAATCAACAATAATTTTCTTAGCTTTAATCTCACCTTTCTTTTATTTTGTTTGTGCAACTACAGATGAATTTGAAGGAGGCTCCACTATTCTTCCTTTGACATAATCCATGGCATTGTTTTCTTCCAATGTCAAATCTAGAGACATCTTCCATGCATGATAGTCGGATTTGTCGTTAAACTTGTCCTTGGATTTGAAGTAGGATGTAGTCGTCATTGGGACTAGTTCCAAGTTCTTGTCCAACAACTTCCCTTAGTGATTGATTTTCCTCACTCTTGCTTGGGCTTTGTCTTCACCTAAGCTCTGATACCATGTTAATTTTAGATAAAAATGGGATATTCTATGCTTTAGCACATTTTACTTCAATGTTCCTTATCAACCCAATGACAATTTCCAATTATTTCTAGTAGAAATCACATTAACTTAAACACATTGATAGTAAATGCAAATAGAACATAGGAACAAGTCCAAAATATAAGCCAAGGCAAGAGGACACAAGATTTGGCGGATGCCAGGGAAAAAACCCCAAAGTGGGGAAAACCCTTTGATCAAATCTTCTTATTATTATTCAATAGTTCAACAGAGAGAGTACAAATATCAAATTCACTTGCCCAAAACAACCCTGGAAAATTTGCAGTCAAACTTTAGCCCTAACCAAAAAGTCAACATTGGTCAAATCAACACCAAAACGTACTCCAAGCAGCTTGGTCAACAACAATCCAATTTGGCCTTCAAGGAGAGCCAAAGTTAGCCCAAAACAGTTCATTCAAACCTAGTTAAAGGAGAGAGAAACACCTATAATTTATGTGGTCAAATCGAAAGTCAACGTTGAGGTTCATGCTGGTCAAACTACCCAAAACATCTTGATTTTTGTGCCCAACAACTTGGCCTAGAAGAATCGAAATTATGCCTTGAAAACCGAAGTTAAAGATGGTAAAATCTACCTTGGTTAATGCTAGACTATTGCTCTAAAATTTCGGCCTATTCTGTCTCAGAAATATTCGACCTCCTGCCACACGTGCGAAGAAGAGAGAGACTGCCCCAAGCTGTACGAACCAATCAAGAGAAGAGAGAGAGATGAAATGATGTGATGAGTGATGTCCAAATGAGGAGAGAGGTCACTCCTATTTATACAATTCATTGAGGGTGAGGAGATACATCCATTGGGCTTCTTGAGCCTACATTTGACTGAGGCCGACCTTGAGAATTTGTGCATGAGACAGAATAAATTCAAAATTCCACTTCTGCTTGTCACAATGAGATGATCTTTATATCAAAATTGGACCTCTCGAAAAGAGGAATCCAATGCAATATTCATCTCTGTCATATGAGTTGTCCTAAGGTGGAGCTTGGCCCTATTTTCCAATTTTAACACATACCCTAGCTATCATTCTATGAGGGAATAAAGTCATTGAGGAGAGATTAACATGAAGGATCACTCAATGGATTGTCACACAAAATCGTAAATAGGGTAGTACACACAATACCATAGAAAAAATTTCAATAAAAACTAGCACATAGAAACCCTAACAATATCCATTCCATACAATAGCCATAAAGATGTTTAAATACATAGAATACTTACAAGAAGATTGCATGGACCAATCCTTTATCATTCGAAAATGACATCTCCAAAGCAAGAGAATAGCTCTATAAGCAAAAAATCCACAAAAGATCACATTTCCACAAGATACAAGGCAAATTTCAGCTAGGCCAAAATCTTTAAGAAGGCTGAATTGATCCACAAGTGATGATGAAAATGAAATGGAGGTGACCTCTATTTATATGAGGTCTACCTCAAGTAAATTTAGTCTATTGAAGCCCCTACAACAATTTTGATAGAAGATATACTTGCATTACAAGCCAATCCACTAGCTAAATGAAAAATTAGACCATAAATGCGCACGTGTGTGAGTCATAGCCTCTCATAATGCTAACGACATTCCCTTTCAGGGCTGAAAATGCCATGCCAATGTGTATTGAGGCATCCAAAAGTGTCAAATTGCCTGTATCATCCAAAATTTGAGGAATTGCCCTCAAATCCTCCTTTGGGTCCCAAGTGCAGCATGGGAAACATGATGCAGTCTCCATGGGTCTCCAACTATCCAAATAAGGCCTCTCTCTAGTGTTAAGTCTTATTTGAGTGCACAAACCCTCCCTAGTCTCACAATGGGAGACCATCCTCATTTTGGCTCTAAATTAGGTCTTGCCCAATAGGTTGTGTCAAGGCCAGCCTAGGGGCACACTGGGTCCAGTGGTGTCATCATGAAGGATCCTCAATGCTAGGTCAAAGTATACCAACATCCTAGGTCTCGAGGGTACAGGAGGCTCAACTCTCTCAATGTCGCATCTGCTAAGTCGTATATTTCTTTGAAAGGCCTGGGTATTTGTGGAGTGGGTGCCCTTAAGGCCTAGGATGATGTGGACCACCTGACAAAAATAACATGAACTCAAGTGAAAGCAACCATCCATCAGAGAATAAGATCAATAATGCACCTAAGTGGACCAAACTCGAATGTTAAGGGCATATTAATACTTAAAAGAAGGATCACCTTCTAATATCTACCTAGACCAAGTCCCATAAAGGTGTTCCCTAGATAGAGGAGGCTAAAATAAACCCTATTTGGTGCTTCGAACCCTTAAGGGGAAGTGACAGTTCCAAGGTCAACCCCTCAATCAATAGGTGTTAGCGCAAACATGTGAAAATGAAAGGGAAAAGGCTTCATGTCCAAGTGCCATGATCAAAGGGACTAGTTAATGGGGTGTCCACTTCCCGAGTGTATGAATGTAAAGGAGGGAGAAATCATGGACGCATGAGTTTCCCTGCTCGGTTTTTTTTTTCCACCACTCTTGTGCACCTTTCACTTCTTCTTGATCATTCTTTCTATTACCACATATAGCTCAAGGGTTAGAGCTTTTTCTTAATGATGTAGCATTTTTATTACTCCTTAAGATAAGTTAGTTCATTGCTTATCAAGGTTGGGACATGCAAGGGTTCCTTTTGATGTAAAGGAGCATCATGTGTTCGGGAACTTGGTGATGGCATACTAGGATTTTGCTCACGTGCTAATCTTATGTCCCGACTGTCTTCTACATTTTGATTTTCTTCTTTTTCTTCCATTGTGGCCATGATATGTTTTTTCATTCTTTTAGTTGCACCAACCTCTAGGGCAATAGTTTTACGGACCTACTCAAGGAGTGTGAACACATGGGTTCCAAATCCCAACGAACCAATGACCTGTTAGACCCGAATAATGGAGGTGAGATATGGGGCATGTAATGTGTTATGAAAAGTGTTAAGTATGGTATAAGGTATATTGAACACGTTATCTCATTTCGGGTTTTCCAAATAGTGCCCCTCCTATAACCATAAGGCCTCAAGGGAGGTCACACTAGGCTAGGGATAAAGATTAACCCCCATAGTAAGGTGAGAGAACAAAATTATAGTCAAGCTTGGTCAATCTTCAAGATCACGCCTTCATCCATACTAAACGCCCAAAACAAACAAGTATAAGCACCCAATTGCAAAATGATCACAATACCTTTTGAATAGTAGCCCACCCTCATTCAAGTGTAAATTCCAAATGGTGAGAAGCACATGGATGATGCAAATGGCGGAGGAACATGACATATTATCATCAAATAGTGGTTGTCAGGGGTTGTTGGTTATCTGACTAGCTGTCAGATGTAGGAGAAAAGTATTTCTCCCATGGGGTACCCATTTTGGTGGGTAACACACCCTACATTTGCTCAGTATATGATGATATGCCACATTCCTTCACCATTTGCACCAACCAGACACCTCTCACCATCTGACATTCCTCTTGAAGGAAGGTGGGTCACCATTTGGTAGGTAATTTAACCATTTTGCAATCATGTGTTTTTACTTAAATGTTTTGGGCATTCTAACATGGATTAAGGGGTGGTCTAGATAATTGACTGATCTTAATAGTATATTTTTTCTCTCACCTTACCAGGGGCATTAGTTTTTGACCTAGTCTAGTGGGACCTCCTCTAGGGCCTTAGGGTTATAGGAGGGGCACTAGGAAAATTTGGATTGAAGTAGCATGTCCATAACCAGTCCATACTTACCACTTTTCACCATTCCCCTAATTTCATGTCCATCCTTTGGTTCATTGGTATTGGCACCCTCATATCCTCATCCTTGAGTGTAGGCTGAAAACTTTGCCTTAGATGTTGATGCAACTACAGGAAAGGTAAAAGCATAAAATGGCCACAATGAAAGAAAAGATAAAATGAAAAAGATGGTTGTGATTAATTAACGCGTGGAAAAGAACCTATCATGAGCTCTACCCCCTCATTAGCTATAACCCTATTCCTATGCACTTAATGCTCCATCACATAATAAAGGAAACCCTTGCATGTCCATATTGCCCCTAAATCTAGCAAGTCTTGTGAGATGCCTCACAAGGCAAAAGGCAGACCAAGAAACAACAATGAGGTGGATGTCGCTATCACCTCTGCAATCCACTTCTTACTCTTTAGTGGAATTTCACCACATGGGAAGCTTCCCAATTTAGGTCACCTAAAGGATATTATAGGTCTAGGGTTCAAAGGTGACAATTAAATAATCTTACCCAAGGTACTCAGGCTAAGGAAAGGCTCAATTCTATTATACAAGGAGTAGCATACCTATGAAGCAACCTATGAAGGACTTGTAGCCTAGGGTTTTGATGTATGCTTCAATATTAACCCAACTAAGCATACAAGAGAGAGAAAAGGTTTGCCTTAATGATTTAATGAAAAACAAGAGGCACAAACCTTCAAATGACCCTAAGTTGAAGCCTTAGTGCAGAATTAGGGTTTTTCTAGCCCTAGAATCGCCTAGGGTTAATGGAATCAGCCCTAGGGAGAGACTTCTAACCATGCAAAATGCTAGATTTCGATGTTTTAAAGGATCAACAAGGTAGAATGACCTCCAACCAACTCAAAGCTCGTGCCCTAGTTGAATTTGGCCTTAAACCTTAACCGTGGTGGCTTGCCTTGATGGAGTCTTAAGGGAATTTAACCATGGAAATATGAAATCCTTGAAGGGAGTAAGGGGGAAAACCCTAGTTATCACTTTATGTGGGGATAAATTCACTAGAGAATAGCTCTCTAGGAGGTTCTCTAGGGAAGTTCAAGGATACAAATTAAAGCATGCAAAAATTCACCAAATATTCCATATAAACAAAAGACTTTAGACATGGAACATAGAAAACCTAGAAACATTACATACAATAATTATAAAATAAATTCAATATAAAGGTACTCACAATATATCCAACAAACAAGGCATGTTTATCCTAAAATGACATCTCCACAACAAATTTTCCAATAGCCAAATATCCACAAAAGATCATATCTCCACAAACTAGCAAAGTACAACAAGTTAGGCCGAAATCTCTAAGAGAGGTCGAGTTCTCCCCAATTGATGATGAATAAATGACTGAGGTGACTCTCTATTTATATGAGGTTTGCCTCACTTAATTTCTAATTAAAATCCCCTACACAAGCTTGATTTTAAGTGGAAAAAAAAAGTAAATTAGGTTTACAAGCCAACCCACTAGCTTTACAACTTAATTTTCCATTATAAGCCCACACATGTGAGTCATAGGGATAAAGTGTGATGAATTCATGCCCTTTTAGGGCTCCAAATTCTCCATCAGAGTAAAACTAAGGTTGAAAATGTCCCCAAGCACCATGATTATCCTCAATTTGAGGAAAATCCCCAAATTATGTATCAAAGCAACTCCAAGGGTCTTGTTACCCACAAAAATGGATAACCCCATAGGAGAAAATTGTTCTCCTACATTTGACAGCCAGTCGTATAGCCAACTAGCCAACATCCCCTGACAACCACTATTTGATGATGATGTGCCCTAGGCCTCTGTCACCTGCATTAGCCACATACCTCTCCCCATGTGGCATTAACACTTGTACAAAGGTGGGCTACTATTCAACGGTACTTTGATCATTTTGCAATTAGGTGCTTATACTTGTTTGTTTTGGCCATTTAGTATTGATAAAGGGATTATTTGGAAGATTGACCGATCTTGACTGCAAATATGTTCTCTCACCTTACCACAGGGGCTAATCTTTAGCCTTAGTCTAGTGGGTCCTCCCTTGAGGCCTTAGGGTTTGTTGCACTCAAATTGTCAAAGTTCCAAGGAAGCGAAAGTAATCAGATCACATATCAACAGTCCATGTGTCATAGTCATCTCATTTTGCAATCTACATGATCTTAGTAAAACCATGAGTCTATGTAACGACCTAGGTAAGCCTATAATTTGATGACGAATTCCATCCTCGGAGGTTTTTTAACCTCATTGATTACCTGTATTTTTCGACAAAGCTAATCATAAGAGTCTTTTCCCTCCAACTTAAACCCCCCAAGCTAGCGTGAAATTTATTGTCGAATTATTCGGTGAGTCCTAGTGGTTTAGTCAACTCTGATGTAAAAGTGGTTTGGGAATACTTTAAGCTAATTGGCTAAATTATTTTATTACAAACCACTTGGTTTACTAGATCATATTGAGTCGCAGATGGGTTTTGTGTCTTGAGGGTATAAGACAAATTTGTATTCCCTCTTTGAGTCCTTGAAAGAAAAATCATATGTAATAGAGGGTTGGAAAAATAATTAATCCCCATGTGTAAATTAATTAATTTTTTTGGCAAAATAAAATTAAATCATAAGTCTAAAAATTAATTAATTAAAGTCAAAATTAAAAAGTCTAGGAAAATAAATTCTCCAAATGGAAAAATTCGTGGTTCTTCAAAGAATCAATTTTTAAAGGTCCTCCACCAAGGGAATATTGTATTTTCAAGAAAATTTGGACCCTTGGACCTTGGTGGTTAAGTCAAAATCAAATTTTGAGGAAATTAGCTCTAAATAATTAATTTTGAGCTAATTAAAATAGAATTAAATGATAAATTTGAAAATTCCTTAAAAATAAGAAATCAAGGGCCAAGATTAAAAGATCTTGAAGTATTTATTAATGACCAAGATTATTGTGACAAGGATAAAAGAAACTAGCCATTATTTTTCCATTTGAAGGATTTATCTATAAATTAGAGAGTCATTTGAGTCTCTAGTCATCTTGATCTCTAACTAGAATTGCTGCTGAACCTTTTTGTAAACTATTGTCCCACTAGGAACTATTTTTTCTATCATAATAAAAGACTTTGGGGTGCAATTCAAGGTGTTCTTCCTTATTGATTTGTGGTATGTGTTGACTACGGACATCTCTATGTTGTGTTGAATGTTGGTAAGATATGTTTTTCATTAGATGGAGATAAAATCATACTATTGATAGTTTTTGGCTAATCTTAGGTAGTTTGATTTCCCTTGTGATCTAACAGATTATTTTTTGAAATAAATACATAGTGTTTGCAGATACTTCAGTCCTTGGCCTCCAAGTTCACAAACTTGGGCAAGAACCATTGTTGCTTGGATCTCTAGTTTTTATATGGTGGATTTAATCTTCGCTTGGGCTATAGTGAATCATTAATTTTTCTGAAGCATTTTAATCATTATTTCAAGTAAAAAATATTGGAAATTTTATTTTCTCAAAATCCATTTGAAAACCCACATATATTTTGTTAATTAAATTGTCAATTTAAATTGTAATTTATTTTTTCTAACTTGGGTTGGGGTTTTAGATCTATTTGTATATATTTGGGGTTTAGGTGTTTTTATTTTCATTTTTTGCAGGTTGGATCAAGGGATCAGTGAGAAAAGAGCTAGATCTAGGCCCTTGAGGGTAAGATCTAGTCTCTTGACAATTTTGCAAGGCCATTTATTGAAGATTTGACGACAAAATTCAAACTTGGAAATTTTCGAGACCGGGTTTTCAATTTTTTGCTTCCTCTTGCCATTTCAGCCCTTTTTCCCCACAAATTGGCTTTCCTTAGCCTTGTTCTCTAATTATTGGCCTCTTTTGCCCCTAAATTGACCAGAACACTAAACTGAAGTTTTAAGGCTAAATACTTGGTGCTTTTGCAGGATAAAGGTCTCAAAATTCATATCTAGCAAGCGGAAAGGTAATCCCAAAATTTCAACGATTTTCAACGGTGGGATCTTAAAAGGCCTTGGGCTTAGGGTTTGACCTCCAAACCCTCATTTTGCTTCAGTTTCATTATAGCAGTGAAATCACAAATAATTAGGCCCTAAAATCAAATTCTATATGGTCAAAAATGTTTAGAATGGCAAAATCTTCGTTTTCACAATTTTTTTCCACATGGGCATCTTTAATTTGACCTAGATCTGACATTTTAGCTTGTTGGAAATTTCTGTATAACTGTAAAAAATCAGATCTGAACATTTTTGAATCACATCCTAATTAAAGTCTAAAAAATCTGAATTTTCATTTTTTATGCAAACTTACTATTTTTAGACATTGTGGGGATTATCTGTAGTATTTTCAGTTTGTTGATTTGTCATTAATATATTTCTTTCATAAACTTATCAGTTCTGAAAATTGCTAAATCAAACTCTCATAAAGCCCTCAAATTGGAAATTTTAAAGTTTTAGTGTATTTTGTCATTTCTGGAAATATTGGTTATCTATTTTTGGCTATTTTATCTCACTGATCTGTCACTATTTCACTGCTAAAATAAGCATATCAAATTTGAAATTTTCTTAGTCAAGCCCTAAAAAAAAAAATCCTAAAAATTGATTTTTCTGAAGTTTGACAATTTTCACTATTTTTAGGCATTTTTGGGCATTGGTGCTGACATCATTATTTGTTGATCTGTGGATTAACTTACTGCTGCAAATTATATTTCAGATCTGAAATTTTACTAAAAGATATATCTTGAACATACATATTTTCTAAGTTGGCATATTTTTGTGATCTTGGGCAAGCATAAGGATTGTTGGTTTATCATTTTGTTACTGTTGTTATGACATCGATCAAGTCTGAATTTTCTGAATATTTATTGCTGAGATACATTGTCATAAATCTGTGATCAACATCTTGATTGACTACTGTTGGCATTTGACATCTTGAGCATCTTGGTATATTGTTAAAATTTGCACATCATATAGGTTAGTTAATCATTTAAGCAGCAAGTGTCCATCCGATCATTTGGTTTTAATTCATAAAAACAAGAATTTGTGACTCCATGAAGGCACTGGTCTCATTATAGAAAATCTAATTTAATCATAATCTTGCTTAATTACAACCAAGTGGCTAGGCCACTCATTCGTGTCTCCCGGGTAAGTTGATTTCTCAACTTACTTTCCTTCACCTCACTCCATAGGGACTACCCCCCATAGTTTAATGTTGGGAGACAACTAAAACGAAGTGGGAGGAGATCAGAGTGACAAACCTCATCCTGAGCATTGTCGCAGTGCCTGTACAATCAGGGCGACAACATTTTTTGGCCTCCTTGTCGGGGATGAATTTGCTCGTTGTCAAGGTTTACGACAATATCTCAATCTCTCAATCTTTCCATTTTTCTTCATCCCTTGTCCCGTGGCACAACATTTTTTGGCACTGTTGTCGAGGACCAATTTATTGGGCCTTGGTGTTGATGACATTCTCATTAATTTTCGTAATCCTCTGATCCATTTTCATCTTCTTGACACCGCTTTCACTAATATCCTTATCACCTTGTTCACTCCTCTATTTGCACTTTAGCACCTGGACATTTGGGTCAGTTTCTTGTTTGAGTGGTGACTCCACTATTTCATCCATTCACAAAGGCTTACATTAGAAAGAATCCTGGTAGCTTTCTTAACCTTGTTCTCAGAGCTCAGTTAAATAAATTACATTCTAGTAAGCATTCATTTTTCTCAAACAGGAAGCCTTCCTTGATATCCACCTGCTTTTCCCTGACTAACTTTTCGGTTTTTGCCTTCTGGATTTTGGAGACAAGTTCATGTTCAAATGGCGACTCCACTTCTTTCATTTTTTGCAAGAATTTCTGCTAGAAGCTCGCTTCTTGTGGATCTCTTGATTTTCTTGAACAAGGATCTCTCTCTCTGACATCCATTAGTAAGTCATCATGGATGACTTGTCCATCCCTTTTTGTTGTACTAACACTCAAGGTTATCCTCACGATTCTCCAAAAGAGGAAGACAAGGTTAAGGAATTAATAGAGATCGTTAAAGGAATACAAGTTAAGGAGGATAAACAATCTGCTGATATGCATAATCTCATAAAGAAGATGCAAGAGAATCAAGTGCACCATGTTAGTGATCAAGAGAATGTGCCATATTGTAGATATTGTAATCACTATCATGATGAATACACTTGTGCCATCGCAAGAAGAATTTTCGATAGTAAAGAGACATGGACCAATAACCAAATTAATCATTTTGACAATGAAAATGAAAATGATAAGCGTCTTGTTAAGGAATTAACTCAAATGATTAAAGACATGCAGTCTAGTCAAGCAAAACTAATAGCAGATCACACCAGAGAAATGACTTCCATGGGAAACAGGTTATAGGCAATGGAAGTTGCTCAATATAATCAAAGGATCAACTTTCAAAACATGGTGGATACCATAGAAGAGCAACATGCTAAGGAGCTGAAAACCATGGAAATTAATCATTCTAATCAAATGGCCTCCATGCAAAGTTATCTGATCACCATGGAAACAAATCATAAGGAAGAAATGAATTCTATTCAAGTAAATCATGATAAATTGATAAAGGACATGGAAATAAGTTTTCAAAGCAGGTTGTCAGCTATAGAAGAAAAGTGTGCTCAAAAGATGGAAGCTATGATGTCCAATATGTAGGATCATTTGATTACCATAAAAGCGAACAATGACAAAGTAATTAAGGATATGGAAGCCAGTAATATATGCCTCCAGGATAAGTTGTTCACCATGGAGGACAGCCATGCCAAAGAAATCAATGCTCTAAAGGTTGAACACTCTAACCAGATGGATGTCGTAAAAGTGAAAAGACCATTCTTCAAAATAAGATGCAAATGATGGAAAAGATATAGATTCCGGGAATTTATCTCAAGTTGAAGGATTTAGAGGGGAAGCACAAAGGGTTTTTCATGACTCACAGGTGTCCCTATCCGCCAGAGCAGTTATCATCTCATTGCTAGGAGGTTACTTGCCCCACTCAATACAAGTCAACTGGAAGTACCAAAATTGAAAAAGAAGCTAAGAATGATCAGGCTTATGTGTCACCTTTGACCAAGTACATACAAACTAACATTGGGCATATATCATCCTTCTCATTTCTTATCTTTTCATCTGACCCGGCAACACCAACATTTTTTGGCACCGCTGCCGGGGATACTTTATTCTCGATGTTTCAACGACTTTTCATCATTCATCGTTCATCTTTCTATCATTCGTTTGAACCGGCAACACCAACATTTTTTGGTATCGTTGCTGGGGACAGACTTTTTCTGTCCCTGGCGTTTCAACGACATTCATATTCTCATTTCTCATCATTCTTTCATCTTTCTCATCTCTCATTTGAGCTAGCAGATTCAATATTTTTTGGCATCATTTGGATCTTTTCATCACCTTATCTTTCATCATATCAGCAGCTAAACTTCAGTTCGTTTCTTGTTTGGGTGGCGACTCCATTTCTTTTCATTTATTTTTTCCCAGATAAGAAGCCTCCCTCATATCTGCTTGTTGGTTGCTTTTTGAATCCTAGAATTAGATTCATTGTTCAAGTGGCGACTCCACATCTTTCATCTCTTGATTTTCTTGAGCAGAGATCTCTTTCTATCATCCATTTGGTCCCTCGTTATTCATCATGGATTATTCGTTTAAACTGTGTCATTTTATTGATGATCTCCATGATATTCTAGAAGTGGCCATTTCTAAATTACCTTTGTTCTCAAGTGGTGATTCAGTCGCTGTAAAAAGGCATCTAGGCTTGTTTACTCGTATAATGATCATATATTATAGACACCCTTAGTATAATCATGAAGATGTCAAAATGCGTCTTTTTGTCTTTTCTTTAGAGGGTGATGCTTTGAATTGGTTCAATAATTGTCCTAAAGATTCTTTCACTTCTTTACAAGACATTGTCAATGCTTTTAAAGATATATATGGTTATCCAGATAGCTCGCCTTGTGCCCCTAAAATTGTGCAACAAAATGAAAGTAATCTTATGAAAGATTCAGTTGTCGGTGAAAGATTCCAAGACAATTCTTCATATCAGAATGTGCCATCCACCTATACCATTGCAGATCAAATCCATGATAGTGGAATTGCAGGGACAAATTGTAAAAACAATGTTGACAATGAAAAGGAAGATCAGAAGCAAATTATACAAGAACTAATGGGGCTGGTAAGAAATATGGAGATCAATCAAACTAATTACGCCAATGATGTGAGAACTTTATGCACCCACTTGGAAAAACGTAATAGGGAGATGGAGATCATGCAAAATCAACATGCTAAGGAAATTGAGGCCATGAAGATTAATCATGGCACAAACATTAGTTTTATGCAAAGCAAGTTATCAGGCTTAGAGGAAAATATGATGACCATGAAAGCTAATCATGATATGGAAATTAATTCTATGCAAAACAAGTTATTAACTATGGATGAAGAAATGACTATTGCGACGTTCAATCATAATAATAAGTTGGCTGCCATGCAAGCAAATCATAAGGAAGAGATAAACTCTATGCAGTATTGCTTGATGACCATAAAGGAAAAGAACGATAAAGTAATAAAAGATATGGAAGAAAATCATGCCAGGGAAATCAGTGCTATGAGGGTTGAACACTCTAGTCAGATAGATACCATCAAAATACAGGTTCAAAAATTTCAACAATGGTCAGAAGATGAAAGAAACCAGGGAACGTCAATAGCTCATGAGCCTCCTTATCTGTTACAGCAAGCTCCATCATATTATGAGGTCCTTTGTTCCATTGAAAAGTGGATAATTGAAGGTGACATGGTTAATCCACTAGTCATAGAAGATCAAGTTATAACTCATGGCACCTGTGAGATTGATCCATCATCCCTTATAGGGCAGATGCAGAATAAAGAAAGACATGTCACGCATATCTTACATACTTCATCTGAGAGCTTTGAAACAGAAAGTTCCACGTCATCAGTGATACAGCCTGCTAGGAAGAAAAAGCGCAAAAGAAAGAGAATGAGAAGAAGATTTGATGCATCAGACGGCCGCGAGCGGCTTGATTTTCGGATAAGGAAAAAGTCCTACCATATGCAGAATTGGACATGGTACATCCGACAAGCAGCCGACAGATTTGCTTGAAAGCAGGAAAATGCTCAGTATACACTATATTGAACACATCTGATGCCATGGGGCATCCTCTGTATTTCTAAGCCTACTTGTTTTTTCAGCATTTTCATTTCTGTTTTAGGATTAGATTTACTTCTTAGTTAATAAATGAAGAGCTTATATGTTTCCTATGTTTAATGTTATATGATGATTTTTGGATGGACGCTACTTATATTTTGTTGTGTGTTGCATGGATGCAGATTCTAGATTCTCACATTCCTACAGTGCAGCAACGTGTCCCCAAGTGGAGCCAGATGTTGACCACTACGTGTCAACTACCCTTAGCAGTACACCCCATTTTCTTCGCAAAAGGGTAGCACTTGATTGACGTGTCTGTGTCATTCGAAAGTCATCGTCGACCTGATCATGTTATGTTGTAAACCCAGTCTGCATGTGTAAATTGTAAATAATCTTAGCAGAGTTGTGTCATATATGTAAATTGCCTAGGTAGACCTAATTTTCTAGTGATAATCTACGTTCCGGAAGGTTTTTTGTCTCACCGATCCATGATTGGCAGAGTTTTCTTTCAACCTAACCCCAAAGCCGGAATGAATTTTGTCATTAGAATCTTAGGGGAATCCTAGTGTGTTGATCTGCTAGATTATATTCGGTCGCAGAACTGGGTGGTCCATGAGGGTTTATGTCAAATGGGTTTTCCCCCTTGAGATGTAAAATTGTAAAAATCATGATGTAAAATCTCTTGAGGGTTAGAAAATGTTTTAATCCCCTCATAAGTCCTAAGTCCTAGGTCCTAGGTGCTTTTTCCAAAGGCTAAGTTCGAGGATCCAAAAATAAGAATTAAAAAATTAAGAAAATTAAAAAAATCAAATAATAGATAAAAATAATAATAGAGTTAAAATAATAATAAAAATTAAAAATTAAAAAATAAAATAACTAAAAAAATGAAAATTAAAATAAATAAATTAACTATATATATATATATATATATATATATATATATATATTTTAAATAATAAAATAATAATAAGTCAAATTTTTTGAGTAAATAAATGCAGAATTTCAATTTTTAATATATTAAAATGCATTTAAAAATTTAACGGATGAGATTAAAAGATATCTTGATCCTCATCGACGGTCGAGATCATTTTGACATGGATCACTCAAACTAGCCTTTGGGAATTTTTCCTTTAAATAGGGTGCTAGGGGTCATTCGAGATCAGTTTAGATCTGAGAGTCTGGTGCTAAAGAAAAGCTCTCTTGTAGTCAGTTTTTGTGCAATAAAGAAAGACTTTGGGGTTGAAAATCTTGCTGGTGTTACTCTTCTGGAAATGCTGTAAGATTGTTTTATTTTTCTGCATAATCTTATTTTCAGTCATTGATAATAGCTTGATGAAGATTGATTCAGGCACAGGTATCTTGTCTGATCTCTAGGGTTTGAATGATAGTTTAGATTCTGAAATATAATGGCAGGTATCTCCATTTGATCTGGATTTCGTTATTGTTTTCTCCCTCTATGCTAATGGTTGATTTTAAGCTGTGCAGGAAATCTTAAGTTTTGTGTTTATTGGGCACTAGGGGAAGTTCTCGGCTGAACTAGCCAACTCCCGGATTGTGTTTTCTGAAAGAGCCCAACTAGTTTTTAATCCCGGGCTTATCATTTGAATTTTTTTTAATGAATGCATGAAGGGTTTTCTGATGTATCTCACATTAAAATTTAGATTCTGAAAATATTTATGTGGCATAACGAGAAATCTGGCTATTTTAGAGTCTACAGTTTGTGAATATTGTAATTATTTAGTTAGGGTTTTCAGTTTCGTTTCTTGCACATATTATCTTTGGGTGTTCTGTTTTGCCATTATAGGTTGCAGGTTACAGATCTGAGGAGGAATTTTTGTTTGAAGCCAGATCTAGGCCCTAGAGGGTAAGATCTGGCCTCAGGATCAGTTCTTGTAGGTTTTTTGCTGAAGAAATTCGAGATTCTCCAAGCTATCTGTTTGCTGGGGTTTCATTTAAAATTGCTTTCCAAAAATATCAACCAGCAATCTTCCATTCCAAGGGTTTTAAAATCATTCATTTTCAGATCTAAATTTTTTTTATGAGGGTTTCAAGCATTGTTTTACAACCCGCCCGGGTCATCACCAACCCGGCCGGGTCGATCCGGGTCGGAGGCTTGGATGGTGACCCGGCCCTTGAAACGGCTCGGTCGGCCGAGTCAGGCAATGACTCGGCCGAGTCATTGATGACTCGGCCGACCCGGCCGGGTCCCGCAAAAAAACGGCCGGGTCAATCAGGAACCCGAAACGGATGCACAGCTAGCCAAAAAACCGGATTTTAAAGAGTTTTCAGTTGGGTTTTAGGGTTTGGTGGACTCCAAGGTGGATTATAAATTTTCTAAAACATATTTGGGGTCCATATCCCCCTCCCAAAAGCTATTTAACTAACCCAAGAGCTCTCATTCTCTCACAGCAGTCTTGTGCATCTGAGTGAGAGTCTTCTTTGAGAGTTAGTGAGCAGTTCTTGAGCTTGTTTTGGAGCAGCACTTGAGGAGTCTTGGAGGAGCATTGTAGCTGGAGTGAGGAGCTTCTTGGGCAGCCATTTAGAGCAGCATTGAGGAGCTGATTCTTGGAGCAAGTTTGAGGAGGCAGTTTGTGC
>APFE030250442.1:145859-190832 GCA_000404065.3 Pinus taeda | reverse complement strand
ATTAGCGCTTGATTTTAATGGGCTGTTATTTAAGTCAAGGGATGACGGAAGTGAAACTGGTGGTGTTATGATGCAAAATAAATTAATAAAACCAAACTACATGCACATGCACTTGTTTTTCGTTTTTCGATGAAGAGAAATTTCTACAGGGTTCAGAGGAAATTCAAATAAAAGTACAACTTTTTCTTTTCTTTTCAAACTTCACACTCACAAAAGCTAACAAAGCTATAAATGCCTAGAAATATGCACAAGCTAATCTTAATGCAATAAATACATGTCGATGCAAGATCCAGAAACTACTCTTAAATCAAAAGATGAAGGTTGCTTGTTTATCGATTTTAGATTTGCCACTTAAATGTTTAGATGGAATATAAGTTTTTATTGCTTATTTCGTCTAAGCACTAAAAGCAAGATGAAGAAAAACAAATAGGCACTTTCACCCAACAAAAAGGAAAACTCAATCAAAACAAAGTTCAAGAAAGAAAAACAAAGTTTCAAGAAATTTCCTTTAAAAGCAACTCAAAAACGACTTTTCAAACATGCTCTAACAAGACTGAAACTTGATGACCGAAAAAATAGGCAATGAAACACTTTGTGAGCTTACGAAACAAAACAAGTGGGAACTCAACAAAACAAAGGTGCTTTGAAATGCTTTTAACAATCAACAAGCAGTGAAATGAGCTTGGCAAAAGAAACCAAAAGATTGAAAAGACAACATTCAAGAAAGCGTAAACAAACGACTTTCAAGAAGCAAGAAAAGCAGATGGTCATAAAACTAGTTCAAACATGCAAACCAAAAAGTCATTAAAACAAAACTCAACACAAAGATTGAACCCAATCTTTCTGCCCTGAATACACAGAACAACCAAGATTCCTTGCAAGGAACCTTGTGTGCTTAAGCAAAAATAAATGACGGTTGCAAGAAAGCGAACAAGACCAACCTTTTCAAAATCAGAGAGAATTCGAAACAAGACACTTGCTGTAATAACTAAAGACCGTGATAGAACAATGATTGTTCCAAACTGAATCAGACCAGCATACAATCTTCCATAAACAAAAAGATTTCAAAAATCTTGAAAATTAAAGATATACGCGACTGTGTTTGCACACAGCAGTGTGTATACGCGACAAGGCTTAAGGAAACTTGCGTATACGCAGGTTCACTTAAGGAAAGATGCATATATATGCTTCTGTAAACAGAGAAACTAACATATAAAAAAGCTTCCAAGAAAAAAAAAACAAATTTGGAAAAAACTGATCAAAGCTCATAATTCAGGCACTGACTACACAATAACAAAAGATAAACAGACAGCTGAGCCCTGATTGGCTTGAATACACCCAAACTAGGAACAATAATAGTGCTATCCCCAGCGGAGTCGCCAATTCTGTTGTGGGATTAACTCCCCTAGGATCTTGGGTGAATACCCTAGCAGAAGAAAGGTTATCTATGCAAAGAAACACACATTACAGGAAATCATAATGCTACTATAAGCAAATTATATGATAGGGGGCGTACCTGAGGTCCTACGTTCGAGAAGAGCCTCCAAGGGTCCAAACCCTTCTTTGAGTTCCTTTGCTCCTTTGACCTGCAAAACCAACAATTCAAGAAAGTGCAACAATATATGGACTAAACATCATAAAGAAACCAACTTCATATTATAAAGAAAGGTAGTTAGTTATGCAATTAAACAAACTATCACATATGATTCATAACATGAATATCAAAACATGAAGAAGATCTATATCAGGAACAAAGACATGTGTTTCTTTTATTATAGACAAAGAAAGTACATAAAAAGAACAATTTCACCTGAGTCGTCCTTTCGCAGGCTCCAAGCGGAACCGTCTCCCGGATTCGTCTAGTCTCAAGCTTTAGCAAACTCCTTCCATGACTTACTCCATGATCTCTCAAGTAGTATGAAATCATCAACACACACAAGGAAACAAGGGTTTCCTGTAGAATGGGGGAAGTGCAGGAGGCACAAGGATCTTCAAACTTGGTCAGGGAAGTCTCAGCATAATAATATTTCTCTCTCTTCTCTCCTCCCCTTGGCCTTCCCATAGAAGCCTTTTTATACTTCTCCCAAAGTAGTTTTTTAGTTGGGAATTCGTTGGGAACAGTTGGGCCATGGGCACTAACAGGTGATCAACAGGTAAAACTCGTGATCTCCGCTCGAAATTAAGGAGATTTTTATTTTTTAAGTGTTTTTATACATATACGTGGGTTGGGTATACACAGACCCACGTATACATGCATTTAGCTCAGGGAAATGTCGCGTATAGGGAAAAAATACAACTTTTTAAGATTTGGGACCAGATCTGGCAGGAGGGGTTGCCCTAGGCCATGAGTGGAGCTTCAAAAACCTCAAGAGTGAGATTTGGAGCTATAACACTTAGTTATCTAAAATAATAGTTGTCACATGCATGCAAGCATTAACAAACTATATTTTATTATTTTAACAACTTGTTAAAATAATCTAACTGGACTTGACTAGTTAGAACTAAGTCAACTAATTCTATCATTATAGAACTAAACCTTATCTCCTTTAATCAAGGGATAAATTCCTAAATCAAGGGAGAAAATAATTGCATGATCTCACAAAGACTTCAAGTTTAATTTTTTCATAATTAATTAACTCATGGAGATTAATTAATTAATATTTTAAACTGCTTTTAAGACCAAAATTAATTTTACTTCCTATAGATAGACTAGGGACTGCTATAAATAGGAAGGGACCCACAAATGCTATTTTTAGAACTTTCTATTTTTAGCAGTTTCACCTTTCACCCAATGTGGCCAATGACCTCACTAGCAAAACTGCTATTTTTAGCAGGCCTATTTTTAGCACATTCTAAATTTAGCATTTCTTGTTGCACACTTTTCAACAGTGGAGACAAACCGATAGACTCAAATCCAAAACCATCAGATTTCGAAGGAGAGGAAGAAGACAAAGAGGATGAAGAGAACGAAGAGATGGTTGACCCACATCTTGAATGGATGACTCAGTGACCAATGGCTCTCTCTGCTATTCTGCACAGGATGCCGAAGCAAGCAAAGAGAATGAACATCAATTTCAACCCTGACAGCATGGTGAAGGCAGAAGACCAGTTAGACAACTTCTACCTACAACTGTAGACCCTTGAGGTATGTTATGACGACATATCATGTAGATTGTTTCCATGTAACTTGGACAGTCGGGCAGCTACTTGGTATCACAGCCTTCCACCCAACTCCATACAGAACTGGGGTTCTTTCAAATGTATGTTCCTTGAAAAGTTTGCTGATGACAAGAACCCAACCAGCTACTCAAAGAATTGGAAAGCCTCAAGATGGAGGGAAAAGAGAAAGTGAAAGACTTCAATCAGAGGTTTATGCGTATTTTGAACAAGTTTGTAGTAGACACCAAAACTCATGAGTCCATCACTATCGATTATTACACGTCTGCACTGCCAACCATCATTGTGCAGTTCGTCAAGTGAGCTACGAAGCCAACACTTTTAGAAATCTACGAAGAGGCTATTGCTGTTGAGAAAGACTTGTGCACCATTGGAGTCATCAAGGATGTCAAATCAGATTATGAAAGACTCCAAGGATGTGAGCAAAAAGCCCCAAGCAATGACGAGAAAGGGCAGAGACAAGGAAGCAACTGATATTGAGACCCTCACTCAAATTTTCAAGAAATTGATCATTGAAGTGTCCAAACTCAAGCAACGGAAGAAAAACACACTCATGAGTAGTCATTCGCCTAGACAAACCCATGCAAGTAGTTCATCAACCAGCTCATCAAGCAACAACTGATTCAGTTTCAAATTTGCGTAGAAGCCTATGTTCCAACTCAATCAATGCGCTGATCCTAATTTCTATTCCTTCCATGAAGAATTTCATCCCGAGAACCCTTGTTCAGATTTGAAGCGAGTTGTTACCTTTGTCTGTACTCATACAATTGACGATGATGGCGACATACAGGAGCAACCAGAAGACACTTATGATAATGAAGAGGTTGCACTTGATGAATCACCAAGTTCTGGGCATGTGGTGAACACATATCAGTGCTTGCAAGTAATATCGAAGATGAACACTGAGAAGCAGCCCAAAAAAAAATGATTGTTACAATATTAGAAGTAAAGGGGATCCCCCTACACTTGGGGAAATGCAAGAGAAAGTGAGGTAGCTGATAAAGAAGGCTAATCCACCGGTTGCCTCCAAGCAACAAATACAAAGCAATTCAGGGAAGACAATGGTGGATAAGAATACATCTGTGAGCAGAAAGTTGCAGAACACTCCGCCAAATAGCATGAACACCCATTCCACCGTAGACACCTCAGTGAGTCTACCACCTCTATATTACAACATAGTCGATGACATGAAGAAAACTCAAGTGAACATCAGCTTGTTTGAGCTAGCTAAAGTCGAGAGTCAGCGAGATATCCCACTGTGTGCATTGGGACAAACAAAAACAGACATCGTGGCCTCTACTAGCAAGGGAGTAAGCACACCTCCCAGATCACTATCCACTATGCTCAATACCCTTTGTTGGGAACGGGTTCCCCTAGAGTCAATTTTTGTGTTAAAATCCCAAGTTTTGGGGCATAAAGCCCAAATTTTGTATGAAAGAATGTAAAGTCTCCGCATTTTGTGGTCACGGAGCACAAATATGTAAAGAGTCATTAAGGGTTTCTGCCCTTCTTTTGTGTAAGTCATTTTGACTTTAGAAATCCACCCATGGTTTGCAAACCATGGGATTATATAAAAAGAGGTCCTAGAAGAGTATCTTAGTAGTTCAGTTCAATAGATCATGGAGGAGTTATTGATGTACTGGGTCTGTGAGAGCTAAGAACGAAGAGTCTTAGCATAGGAAGGAGGATCTATAGTTGTGTGCACAGAGGCCAAAGGTAGAAATCCATAGCTGAGTGCGTGGACCCCTGCAACTGTGTGCGCAGGGTGTTGGGTTGTGTTATATCCTTTCCACGACTAGTTCCCCTAGTTAATCGGGGGGTTAGAGGGGTGGCAGAGCACCCCCTTTGTTGTGATGATTGCACAGCGGGGGGAGGGGTCACAAGCAGTTTGAGGGGGGTAGGTAGCCCCCCTCTACAGGGTTCAAGGAAACACCCTGAGGAAATTTTTTTGGACACTATATTAGGTTCGGCAGACCTACCTATGGTTTTGTGCATGGTTTGGCAGATGGTTTTGGGCACAATGGTTTTCGGTCCATGGTATTGGATGCTTCAACATGTATAAATATGTATTGTAACATTGAAAGGAACATAATGAAAAATCAATCTGGTAGTCCCGGTTTTGGGATCCAAGGGAAAATCTATGTGTATATGTGATTTATGTATTATGCTCTCGCATTGTTTATTTTCTATGTTTTAGAATTCATATGCAGGTAATTTTTGTATGGGGTTAAAACCTACTTTTGGTATCAGAGTTGTTTTGGCTTTAAGGGGACACCTTTGTTGGAGGGGTTTTGCTCGGGCCTGTGGTAGACCCAGTTCAGTGGGAGATTTGCAGGATATATTTTGGTGGTGAAAGAAGATGGGAAGCAGTGGAAATATAGAGATCGATAAATTTAATGGTCAGAGTTTTGAGTTGTGGAAACTCAATATGGAGGGTCTGTTGGTGGATAAAGATCAGCGAATCATGGTAGATCTGGGTACTAAAGCAACAGGAGCGTTCGATGAAGAACGAAAGAAGTTGGATCAAAAGGAAAAGAGCATAATATGATTGTGTGTCTCAGATTTAGTATTGCTGAATGTATCAGGGGAAGCTACGACGAAGGCTTTGTGGGACAAGTTAGGGACTTTGTACCAATCTAAGTCTCTGGTGAATAAACCGTTCCTACAGAAAAATATGTATAACCTGAGGATGAAAGATGGAGACTTGGTGATAGAGAATATGAATACATTTAATACTGAGTCAGTTATTATCTGTTGATATAAAAATTTTAGATGAAGACAAGTGCATTAGTTTGTTGTGTTCTCTACCAGATTCGTGGGATAACCTGGTTATTGCAATAGGTAGCAATGCAACTGCCTTGCAGTTTGATGAAATAGTCTCATCCTTGCCAATGGAGGAGACGAGACAGAAAAATATGGAGAGTCAGAATGGTGATGCCTTATCTGTACGAGGACAGTCCTAGAATAGAAACAAAAATAAGTCATCGAGTGGGAGATCTAAATCTATAGGGAGATCCAAATCTCCAGGAAAACCTGTAAAGGTAGTTTGCTGGAAATGTGGAAAGGAAGGGAACTACAAAAGGGACTGTAAATCTAAAGCTTCTAACAAAGGAAATGGATGTGATGATGCTTCTTTTATAGAGGCAAAAACCACCGTAGATGAAGGTGGGGATGTGTTTGGCTTCTTCAAGTACACATGTAGATCACGAGGCATGGTTGATTGACTCAAGTGCATCCTTTCACTTCAATCCCCATAGAGAGTGGTTCTGCGAGTATGAGAAATATGTTGGTGGTGATGTCTTCTTAGGGGATGATAGGAAGGATAGAATTGTTGGTTGTGGAAAATTAAAGTTTAAGTCGCAATGAGGAAGGATTAGAATACTTCCGAGTGTTCTGCATATTCCTGCATTAGCCAGAAATTTGATTTCTGTAAGCAAGCTGGATGATGCATGTGTAAAAATAGTGTTCGAGAAAGATACCTGCAAGATGGTTCCGGGAGCACTTGTATAGATGCAAGGAGTTTGTATTGGAACTTTGTACAAGCTGCAAGGTAGCATTGTTATTGAAGGGTGCAACAGTTTTGTGGTTCCTGAAAGTGGAGAAGAAAATCTAGTGGTCTCTAGAGAAAAGACCATGGTATGGCATGAAAGGCTTTTACATATTGGAGATAAGGGCCTTTGAATACTTCATGGTAAAGGTATGGTAGAAGGTACAACTAATATCTCTCTAGATTTTGATTTCTGTGAAAATTGTGTGTATGGGAAGCAAAATCGGGTGAGTTTCCCCTTTGGTGGTAAGAGGGTGAAACAAATATTAGAGCTTGTGCACATAGATGTGTTTGGACCTATGAAGGTTCCATCACTGGGTAAGTCTGTATACTATGTATCATTTATAGATGACTTCTCAAGGGATACATGGTTATATTTACTTAAGAATAAATCTGAAGTCTTTGACAAGTTTAAAGAATTTAAGGCTCTAGTGGAAAACTAAACAAAGAAGAAGATAAAGGTGTTGAGGTCAGATAATGGTGGAGAGTTTTGCAGCAAAGAATTTGAATAATTATGTATGAAGTGTGGTATAGCACAACAAATAATACTCCATACACACTTGAACAAAATGGAGTTGTAGAAAGAATGAACAAGACGTTGATGGAAAGGGTAAGAAGCATGCTCAGTGGTGCCGGGTCAGGACAGGAGTTCTGGATAGAGGTGGTGGAGACAACATGTTACTTGGTCAATAGATCACCTTCATCAACGTTGGAGGATAAGACTCCACAAGAGGTATTGATTGGTAAGAAACCCTCTCTTTCACATCTAAGGGTATTTGGATGTGATGCATATGTACATGTTCCAAAGGAGAAAATAACCAAGTTGGATAGTAGATCTGAAAAGTTTATCTTTATTGGGTATAAGGATGGTTTAAAGGGTTATAAACTTTGGAACCCAATAACAGGGAAGGTTGTGTACATCCAAGATGTGGTGTTCAAAGAGGTGAAAGATGTTATTAAACATGAAGTCAAACCAAAGGAACTTGAGAAGATAGAGTTTGAGCTTAAGGAGGAAGAATAAGTCTCTACAGCAGAAGAGGAATCAGAAGATGAAGAGCCACAAAATCCGGGTGTGAGAAGATCAGTTCGAGAAACAAGGCAAGTAGAAAGGTAAGTCCATCTGATTTCTATTCAAATTTTTCTTTATCTATTTCTGATGGTGATCCCAAAACTGTGAAGGAAGCAGTAGATTCAAAGGATGGAAAACTCTATAAAGAGGCCATGGTTGATGAAATGGCATCTTTGCACAAGAATGAGGCTTGGGATCTAGTGGAGTTGCCGGATGGAAGGAAGCCCATTGGCAACAAATGGGTGTTCAAGAAGAAGACAAATGCAGAAGGAAAGGTGAAGAAATACAAAGCTCATTTGGTAGCAAAAGGTTATTCCCAGGTGTCAGGAATTGATTTTGGTGATATTTTTTCTCCTATTGCCAAGGTAGCTTCTATTAGATTACTTTTATCTGTTACTGATGCTTTTGATTTTGAGGTAGAATAGATGGATGTGAAGACAAAATTTCTTCATGGGGATATGGAAGAGGAGATCTACATGAAGTAGCCTAAAGTTGTTGTGGTGAAGGGTAAGAAAGAACTGGTATGCAAGTTAAAGAAGTCTCTGTATGGGTTAAAACAATCACCAAGGATGTGGTATCAGAAATTTGATACATTTATACGGGGACTTGGCTTCACCAGAAGAAAAACAATTCACTGTGTGTATTTTCAGTTAATTGGTGACTATGTTATTTATCTGGTCTTGTGTGTGGATGATATGTTGCTAGTTGGAATTGACAAAGAAATTATCTAGGATTTGAAGACCCAATTGTCCTCCAAATTCGACATGAAAGATATTGGTGCTACAAACTATATTTTGGGCATGGAAAATAAAAGAGATCAGGAAAAGAGGAAGCTTTGGTTAAACCATAGGAAGTATGTCGAGACAATATTGTAGAGGTTTAATATGCAGGATAGTAAACCAGTGAAGGTTCCTATTCTTGTAGGTGTGAGGTTATCTGTTGAACAGTGTCCTAAGACACAAGAGGAGGAAGAGGACATGTCCCATTTTCCATATGCAAGTGCAGTTGGTAGCCTGATGTTTGCAATGGTCTGTACTATACCAGACATTGCACATGTAGTGGGAATATTGAGCAGGTTTATGTCAAAATGAGGGAAGGAGAACTGGACAACAATGAAGTGGGTTTTCAGGTATTTGCGTGGCACTAGTGATTATGGTTTATGCTACCAAGGAAGACCAGGATTAGACAGAGTGTTGGATATTCATGGATTTGTTGATGCAGACTGGGCTAAAGATCTGGATCAAAGAAGATCTACAAGTGGTTATGTATTTAACCTATTTGAAGGTACAGTCAGTTGGATGAGTAAGAAACAATCTGTAGTGGCACTATCAACTACATAGGCAGAATACATGGAATCCACTTATGCAAGCAAGGAAGCAATTTGTTTGCAGAGATTGTGTTCAAGTATGGGGTTAGTATATGGAGATATAAGGATAGACTATGATAGCCAAAGTGCATTTTTCTTGGCAAATAACCCTGCTTATTATTCAAAGACAAAGTACATTGAAGTTCAATATCACTTTGTGAGGGATATGATAGAAGAAAAAAAGGTGTTGCTAGTAAAGGTGGACACTTTGAAGAATACTACAGATGCATTGAAAAATATGTGAGCTCTGTGAAATTCTCTTCTTGTAGAGAAACAATGGGCATTTTAGGGCTGGATAAATGACTAAGCTCTCATGTGGCCCCCCGTGGAAAGAAAACAACAAGTGGGAGAATGTTCGGTTGTGTTATATTGTTTCCACGACTAGCTCCCCTAGTTAACTGGGGGGTTAGAGGGGGGTTCATAGGAGTTTTGAGGGGGGCAGGTAGGCCCCCTCTATGGGGTCCGGGGTAACGCCCTAGGGAAATTGTTTTTGGACCCTATATTAGGTTGGGTGGACCTACCTATGGTTTTGTGCATGGTTTTCGCACATGGTTTTGGGCGTGATGGTTTTTGATCCATGGTAGTGGATGCTTCAATAAATATGTATTGTAACATTGAAAGGAACATAATGAAAAATCAATCTGGTAGTCCTAGTTTTGGGATCTAGGGGAAAATCTCTGTGTATATGTGTTTTATGTGTTATGCTCGCGCATTGTTTATTTTTTATGTTATAATTTGTATGAAGGTAATTTCCGTACGGGGTTAAAACATACACAGGGTAGTCAGAGTCTATACTGGAAATCTGGATTACCAATAAAGAGAAGAATTCTAGAATTACCTGTGTATTTTACTTCTGTTAATTGCATGCAATTATGTTACATTGAACATTGGGTTTATGTTTTAATGCTATCCTTATGCACAAATCTATATGTTTCTCTTTGTTATATGAACACAAGCAAATATATATATTTACACGAATATAATCATAATTACATGTTAAGACCGTATGAAACTATGATACTTTGAGTAAATACAGAGGCACATAAGTGCTTGATATATCTATTTAGGGTACATGAATGACAATTGTAGACCTTTGCGGAGGACTATAGGATGATTAAGAAAGGTGTATTGATAAGCCCAAAAGGGCTTATCGATCTGTGTGAAGGCAGAGTGAAGGTGTAAAGGTGACATCGCTACCATCCTAGGGTGCAGAAACTTGGTTCCTACATCCCCCCATACTGCTTCGGGTGAGACTTCATTCCATGATCTGCAGATTGATGTCGAAAGGGCCAATAGTGTAGGTGTTTTCTTGGTTGAATAACGTTGAACCTGGGTCAGGACCCATCAAGCCAACAAATGGTTCCATTGTTGGGACCGAGATTTGCATAACTATACATGTGATGTTGCATCATTGGAATCCAATTAAGAAAGAGATTGAAGACTACTTGGATAGAAAGATCCACGAATTCATGGTGTAAGAAAATAGGAATCCGCAATTGATGAAAGAACAGTGGTTGGACAGATACCTGTGCATAGAAATACATGAGATATTATTCTGTTCCTTCTTGGTTGAGTTATATAAGTGGATCAAGAAATTGGCAAACGACCAAGGAAAGTGGAGGATTGATGGTCTAATAGCATGGACCCCGGAGCTAGTGTGGAGATTAGAAACCTCTGAAGATAAGATGACATGTGCTATCTATCATTGGGTCGATCATATGATAAGAGGGTTCATGATAGAGTTTGCGGTCGATACCTTTGTCATTTACAACGAAGTAGAGCACCACTTCTTCAAGGGGCCATGAGGTAAGTATCTAAAATCATTAAATAATTGGATTAATATTCTCTTGTGTGAAAATTTGTTTATGCAACTATCTTGATGTTTGGGGCTATGCAAAGTGGAAGGAAATTCAAGAACAAGGGAAGAACAAGCCCTAAATATAGCCCGCAAATTGAACCCCCTCTAAGTGATGACGAGAAAGCAGCACAATAATATACAAAGAGCACTATTCAGTTGATAAAGCAAGGGTTCCCATGAATACCTCATCCACCCACACCGCCTCCATATTCATCTCCATCGCATATGCCTTCGCCTACACCACTGCCACCTCTGTCACTGTTCAATACAACGAAATCCGTAAAGCTACCCATGTTCAAGGATGTGGGAAGCTCAGGTTATCACAAATGATCAAATGAAGAAAGCAACATTGGTTAGTGCTTTGCAGGACCATGCACTAACGTGGTACATTAAGTACTTCACGGATAACCTGATGTCCACATTGGTAGATATCCAAACTGCACTGAATAAGGAATTCAGTAGACCTAAGTCTGAAGTGAAATCAATTGTGGGATTAAAAGAGATCATGATGAAGAATGGTGAAACACACTAGCATTTGGATCAGAGATTGAAGTGTATGATCCATATGACTAACATGAATCTGACTGATGGGAAACACCACGAATGGTTTGTGGCCTTGCTCCTGCATCATCTAAGGGTTGTGATATCACAACAAAAGATTGGGACCCAGGTGGAAGCTCCAGAAATCGTGATGAGATTGCATGAGACACCAATGCAAGATGCTAATATGCGAGTTTAATAGATTCATGCACAGTTGCAGAACCTTTGGCTCGGAATGCAGAGTCTGAAGAAAGATAGAACAACTCGGCCCGAGGCGTGCGAAGAAGTTTGGTGCCTAAAGTGAAAAATCCATGGGCATGAAAATGATCACTGTCTAGTTTTCAAAAATTATGTTGCAGTAGGGGGACCAATGCCTCTAAGGTTGGAAGCTGCAACATGGCCAAGTACAGGGTCTGTGCTATGGTGTGCTATCTGTTAGGTAGATGGGAAACATGCGACACACAATTTCCATTTGCTGCAGAAATTTGTATAGATACCGCAACAGCTCTTCTGCAACTTCTGTCAATTAGTGGGTCATGATGACCACAATTTCCAGAGTTATGAATTAATGATGGATAGTACATGTGCATACAGGGTGCAGGCAGAAACACGGCCTCCAAAATAAGGTGTTGGACGAGTTGGAGGCAAGTATCAGGGGCGCAAGAGAGGCTGAGGTGGAAGAGGACCTAGTAGAGGTTGAGGGAAGGTCATTTGTTACAATTGTGGAGGAACAAGACACTCCGCATGAGACTGCCCAAATATGAAACATCTATCATGCTGCTATTGTACTCAATTTGACCATGGAATAGAGTATTTCCATATATTGTTGGCTAAGATACGTGAGAAGGGGGCACAAACTCAACAACTGACTTAGAACCTATAGATGATGAGGGTTGTGCCTTGCGAGGAAGATCCTAAGGTAAATATTGTGTTGCGAAGTAGGGAAATGATTTGTGAAGATAAGGGGAAGCAACATGAAGAAGGTGAGTGGGTCCACAAAGTGCTAGAAAAGGAGACCAAGTTTGATCTAGAACGCACAAAAGAAATGTTTATGGAAGGAAAGAAAATTTTCACTGAGGCCTCTACCTCAGGGAGATAGGATAAGCGGGAAGAATAAATGGACTCATCCATGATTACCATGTTTTTGGAGAGCTGCATGAAACTAATACGCACTAGCAAGGCTTTGAAGGGACTATAGGAGCTGATTAAGAAGTGTGTTTGAAGGAAAACCCTACTGATGGACCGCACATAGTCAGAAAGATTGGCAGGCATAAGATGAGAACGAGGCGTGAGATGAGCCTTACTACACAGATAGGTGAATATGAGATGGATCAAGTTATTTTAGATTTGGGGTCAGATGTGAAAGTTTTGCTGAAACAAACATGGGAGAGAATGGGGAGACCTGTGCTATAGTGGTCTCCCATTCAGTTAAGCATGGAGAATCAACAAAAAATCATCCCTATGGGGTGGTTACAGGGGGTAATAGTTGATATTGAAGGCACGAGATTTAAGTGTTTGGATTAATTGCAAATTTCTTCATCATACTTGGTTTTCTAATTTAAATCTTACACCTAAGAAATCTAGGAAGATCTGTTTATGCATTGACTTCATAAATTTGAACCTGATCTCCATCTTTGAGTGACTCTTGTGCAGTTTTCAAATCACATGTCTCCATCTCTTAGTGACCCTTGCGTAGTTTTCATCAGCAGTTTCCCGAAGACATCATCTCACATCATAGTCTTGCTGCCTCTCTCGGTCACTTGCATCCGAATGATCATGTGTAATTGTAGACTAGGAGGTTTGGATTTGATGTTGTCTCGTCGTGAGTGATTTTAGGTACAAGCACACCAATAAACATGTCAATACGATGAACGAGATGAATGAAGGGAGCACATACAGATGGATAGGTTCACCAACGGACGAATGAACGAAGCATGCGAAGCGGACAAACATGATGAACATGCACCTTTGTGAACAATTTAGTCTGTCAAGCCTTCCAACATGAAAGTAAAGAAAACCATGCTAAAGCTTCATCAAGTGAACCAAGGACCATAGAAGACTATTTACACTTTGCCATGTGGAGGTGAATCTATGATACACCATGAAGACATCCATCACTCAGAAACACTGTAGCTCGACATGCACTCCAGCAGCACCACCAAAATTATCATGTCAAGTCATGTCGAGTCAAGTAATGAGTCATGTTGCCCACATCTCCACTATGGGCTTGTTGTCAATCAATGTGATGTAACGTGGAAGTCCAAGAGACCCACTTGTTGAACATAGAGTCATGTAAGTCGAAAATTCATGGAAGTCGAATGGTCATGAGGGTAGTTGGACAACCACAAGGGTCAGTTTCACCCTTGGCTATAAATAACTCCCCTCATTTGTACATGAAATGATTTTTCACCTCAGCTCCTCTTGCATAGCTAAGAGATTTTGTAATATTTTCTTTGAGGAGTACGTAGTGGCTCCAACGCCCCGCTGACGGGGTTAGTGATGTATTGTGTAACGATGTGTCTTGGAAATTTTGCTTAATTCAGAAGCCTGTTAATAGGCCATCAAGTTTTCATACATGTATTGTATTTGTTCTAAGACTGATATTTAACACTTGTAATGCATGTTGCTTTAACCTGTGTTCTATGAACTAATTCATTTGTTGTAATGCATAATCTATTAACGGAAATGTGTTGTATATGTTGTTAATGTTGTCCTGTCTATGTCGACTACTCAGCCAGACATCAGACAAAGCTTTCACATGAACCTTGCTGTAACAATTGTTGCACTTGTTTCGACTGATTTGTGAGTACTTTACGTGTTATCTTACCTTGTATGTTGTGACTGCCGCATCCGAGTGGACTACTCCACCGGAAGTTGTGTATGTCCTTTTGTGTTGTGTGTTCTTAGATGAGTTGGGACTGATCCCTTTCATCTTGGAACTCACCTTCACCTTCCTCTCCTCACAGTGAAAGAAACATTGACATAAGTACACTTGCACTCACTAGGCACATAAACCTCAGTTCTTGAAGACAAAGTGAACCACTCTCCTGTGCTGACAAGCAAGAGTTGAGGCAAATCCTTAAGAAAATGGCAAGCGGGCCATCATACTAGATGGGAATCCCATACAAAACGATGTGAGTTCTAGTTGGGACTTCATATCGGGGCGATCCCTTAAATGTTGGCAGGTCCAACACCTTCAACAGAGTTCCATTCAAAATACAACCAGACTATTGTTTACTTAAATACATGCCTTGGCTTTAGCAATTAGCATGAGAGAGAAGTATGCATATTCTTTTGAATGAGAAAGAGAGTGTGCCTTGTGAATGTTCAATTGCAGATGTATCAAGGTTATTTTACTACATAGCAAAAATAAATTGAGCCTCTAAGAGAGAATTAATAATACTACCCTAATGGAGACACACATGAATGAGACGAGCTCATCTAACATCAAGCGAAATATTCACATAGATGCGATGATCATTACAATCATTACAACACGTCTCTAATAAGTTAAGCACCAAAGTCACCAAAATAGTTCAATTACTTTAGTACATGTGAAAGTGAACATGAATCATAAGCATAAAAATAATAGTATTAGAAACATTTACAACCCATGTGTGAAAATGTGTTGGCCGAAAGGCTTCAAATATTAAGCAAAAGTTCCAATATACATAAGTACAATGAACATCACTAGCTCCAATAATGGAGCATTAGAGCCACTACTTCCTCCCCAAAAGTACTAATTCCTTGTGGGTGAATCCAAGGTTAAAAGTCCTTTGCACAAGCAACGAGTATCCTTTTATAACTTGACGCATGGAGTTTCACATCCCAATGATTGTTGAATTTCCAACTCCTAATGACCTTTTTTATTTCTACAACCTTTGGAATTCCAAATGAATTTTGGAATTACATATGACTCTTGGTATTACATGTCTTTTGGACTTCTATGGCTCTTTTTTCCATATATGACTCTTGGACTTCCACTTATTTGTCTTTACAATTATTACATCATTACATCATAACTTCCACATCATCATGTGATAAGACATGACAAGTCACTATCCTTGATGACTAGGACTAATAGTGACTAATGATATGGACTTTCTTCAATGGGTGACGTGGACGCTACTTTTGTCTTTGTTTTGGATGTAACTTCTGATCATTGATGTATTCACCCTCCAAAGGGTCTTTGATCTTATGGAGTTTTTAGGGTACATAAATCATCAATATTTAAATGTTTTATTGTTCTTTTAATGATTTGTTTTTCTTCTTTGCCCAATATTCTTCATGCATTCTTGCCATGATGTTCCTAAAATACATGTAGCTACAATCACTCATGACAAGGAACCATTAGCCTAAAAATATCCTATTCTAACATGTTTCATGTAAATTTTATGTTCATACCTTAACAGTGCACTCAGAAGAATCAAAGAGAGCTTCTAGGCTTAAAGGCACAATTAGAAAGGTTGAAGGGATGAAGGAAATGAGCTTCAAGGTTTCGGGAAGCACTCATGTGCACTCAAGAGAAAGAGGCAGTCAAGGTAGAGTGCATCGCACAAGTCCGATGGATGAAGGAGGAGGCTTCAGGATTCCCAAGTGCACTTTGCTCTTAAGGGAGACAAGGAGGGCACATGGTGCAGATATGAAGGTTGAAGGGAGAGGCCTTAGGGATTTAGGGTGCACTCATGCGCTTAATGAGGGCACACTTCTTTGATTCGAAGGAGTGCACTCAAAGGAATACTTACCTTTTCAAAGGGCACAATTTATAAAAATGAAGGGGAAATATGCTTGAGGAGTGTGCTATGCTCTCTTGGAGGGAACAAGGTGCACTTCTGAACAACTAAGGATTACCAATCAAGGCTTAAGAGTGCACTCATGTGATCCTTTCCTCAATGTGTTCAATTTGCAATCGAAATTTGTCTAAGTTTAGGGGATAAAAAAAGGGTGAACACAATGATTTTAGGCACAAAATCATGTGCGACACATACCGAATCATTGGAAAAATTAGACAAGATTTAACAAGGATAATTATACATCAATACACTACTTTACATCCATTCCCTAAGTAAAATGAACAAATTTTGTGTGACTGTGACCCGAAAGTGTCATTTTAGAATAACAAAGCTGTTATGACCATGGCATTCACTAAATATGTTCTAATCAATGCAATGACACATAAGGATGATCAAGAAAACTTGAAACATATAGAATGACTTGAAATGACATTTGACAACAAAAGCGACACTAGATACAATGGTGAAGTAGACTCCAAAATTTGAATGTAGTGAAGTCTTTGGAGGGTGTTGTAGCAATGACAACACTTGGCAACACACTAGGTGAGCTTCATCTTCCCTATTTGGGTATAGTTTTTTAGTTAAAGGGTCATATCTTTAGGAAGTATTGATTCACCAATTATATTACCTCGAATTTCCACTTTTGACCAGGTTATATACCTAGTACCTCAATTTCTTCTACTTGGTTGAACACACAAAGATACACCATATCACAATTTTTTCAATCCGGGAAAGGGT
The DNA here is from genome assembly GCA_000404065.3 of Pinus taeda. Lineage (NCBI taxonomy): Eukaryota > Viridiplantae > Streptophyta > Pinopsida > Pinales > Pinaceae > Pinus > Pinus taeda. The sequence continues at coordinate 173,744 of APFE030250442.1, read as the reverse complement.
ATTGTGTGTGGTGAGTTTATGATATTCAGAGCATGAGTTTTCATATCTAGTGTTTCTCTACTACAAGTAAGCTAGGATAGCACCTTGACAGAGTCACTTCACAAACACAAACATTGCTTCGCTGCCAACAGACCTAGACAGTTCTCTAGCGAGGTCACATGCTTCACCTCCCTGCATAGGAAGCCTTTCTCTTCTTTCACCATTTTTATTTTTTTATGAATATGATTTTGATTCAAAAATTATTATTTTCAATGGACATAAGAGGGATATTGACTTATTGAGAGTAGAGGAGTCTTCCCCTTCAGATAATTATTTTTAGAACCTCTGATATTGGTTTACTCGCTTTAGATTTTCCCTTATCCTTTCTCTACTAGATTGGAAAAGAGTTAACACACAAGTAGACTTACACCAAGTCAAGTAGATTGGATATTAGCATAGGTACATGTGTAGTAGGTTACCTCAAGATTTTCTTCTTAGATGTATCATATTTTCCATTCAGACTTAACTCAACCTATAACATCTTCCTAAACAAAGAGGAAGAAAAAACAAAAAGCCAAGCATTGTGGTTATCACATTTCTCTTTCATTCCACCACAAAGTCATTTTGAGCCATGCAATTTAACACAAGGTCTTATTTATGTACAATGACAAAAAAATAAACCTGATAGGTCCCAACACACATACTACTAAAATTGGTGAAAAAGAAAAAGGACAAGGTCAAACTGTACAGGAAGCACAACTTGTAGCTGTGATTGAAAATAATGTTTCAAATATCGACCATTTATGGGAAGGGGGTCAGTCCTTCCATCTAAAGATTTTAGCTTAAAGTATTAGGACGGAGCTTTTCTTCAATGGTTAAAGTGCCAATCCATAAAGGTTGGAACTTCATGTGTTTTCCTTTCTCTTCATGGGACTTATCCCACTTCAGTAATAGGTCACCCACACCGAAACTATTTTCCCTTGCATATTTCTTGTTGAACCAATGATTAACATGGTTTCGATGGATATCAAATATATTTTTGGCTTTGAGCCTTTCTTCCTCGAGTTTGAGTAAAGTCTCTATCCTGCTATGAACTAGAAGGTAAGGTCTACCTTGGGACTCTTGGGAGAGTTTCAAGGATGGAAGATAAAGGTTTGGGGGGAATATAACTTCTTTACCATAGACTAGAAAGTATGGAGAGGTATTAAGGGAAGGATTAGGATTTACATGGTCAGCCCATAATGCATTGGTCAAAGCATTGTGCTAGTTCCTTTGCTAAGAGAAGACATTTTTCTTAACTATGCGAATGGGATTTTTATTTGTCGATTTATCCCAATAATTTTCCTGCGGGTAATAATTAGATGCATGCTTTAATACAATTTGATTTTCTAATGTGAATTCATAAAATTTCAATGAAAACAAATAAGGCACATTATTAAATACAAGTGCATTGGAATGCGAAAGCTAGTTATAATATTCTACTGCAAGAAGTCATGACTTCCTAATCATTTATTTGTCTTAAGGGAACTACTTATGATCACTAGTGAAATAATCTGTCACTATTAGAATATGTCGGTGTTACTTTGATGAGTGTGGAAATATTTATCCAATAAAATCTAGGCCCCACTGTTGAAATGATTCCTTGACTGCTACTAGCAGTAGTGGGGAGGATGACGTCTGATCTCGATTGGGACATCTCTGACAAGCTGAGAATTTGTGGACATAAGCGTGAGCATATTTGAATAGAGTGGGCCAATAATAACCATCCCTTATCACTTAATGCACGATTGTGTTGCTTGCATAATGACCACCTACCGGTCCATTGTGTAAATATCTGAGTACCTTCTTTATATCTTGTGGCTCAAGGCATCTTAGTAGGCCACTATTGTAGCACTCCATGAAAATATGATAGGATATTAAATCTTTTAAATGGATTTCACTCTTTTGTTTGTTTGATAAGTGTGTGGGAAAGGTGCCATGCTCTAGAAATTTCCATATATCAGAATACCATGGCATTGTAGAAGTGGATTGAGGAACATGTTCAACATTTTAAATCTCTATTTCCTGATCCCAACCTACATGATCTTGCTCGAGAACATCTCTTTCTTCAACTGCTAGCTGACAGAGGCCATGAACCTTTATGGTATGAACTGGTTTAAACTCTAGATCATATTCTTGTAAGCAAGTCATCCAATTTTCTCTCTTCTCACCTAGCTCTTGCTGCACGAAGAGTTTTCTTACCATTGGATTAGGCACAAATATGATCATATGAGCTTTTAGAAGATACTACCTGAAGTATTTGACTACCTTATATACATCATATGCTTTCTTGTCGATGGAAGGATAATTTAGTTCTGACCCCTATAGGCTAGCACTCATGAAAGAGATAGTTTTTCATTTCCTTCAACATCCTTTTGAGTCAATACAACCACAATAGACGAATTCGAAGCAAAGGTATAAAGCGGGAAATCTTTTCCATAATCATGATTGAAAAGCACAGGTGCATTAGCGAGATCCTTCTTGATTTGAACGAAAGTATCATTTTCCTGTTATTCCCATTTATAAATTGCATCTTTCTTAATAATATCATGTAAAGTCTTAACTATTTGATCATAATCAGAGATGAATTTTCACAGGAAATTAATCTTCCCTAAGAAAGACTACATAACCTTCTTGTTCACCCGAGAGATGATTTTGTAGTATATTTGACCCTTTCAGGGTCAATTTTAATTCGACTTTTGGAAATTATGTGCCACAAGAGAGTCCCTTATGAAACACTGAAGATGCTTTCCTTGGGATTTAGGGATATCCTATATTTGTGACACTGCTCAAATATTTGTTTCAGATGATGTACATGATTTGATCTTCTTTTCGAAAATATAGTGAGATCATCCAAATAAATAAGTATAATTTGACCAATAAGTCCACAAAAAATGATGTCCATCACTCTTTTAAATGTGACACCAGTGTTGATAAGTCTTAATGACATTCTCTTGAAAGAAAATGTTCCCCATTTGGTCTTGAAGGTAGTTTTCAAATGATTTGATTCTACTACAAGCACTTGATTGTAACAAGAGAAACCATCTAGTAGTGGGAACATCTTAGACTGAGATAGTATTTAGAGGATCTATTCCATGGATGGCATTGGGTAATTATCTTTATCAGATGCCTGATTGAGATTATGAAAATCTACACGTAACCTTATCTCACTGGAATTGTTTTTGATTGGGACCAAATTGGAAACCCAAGTTGAATGTTCAACTTTGAAAATGATCTGGGAATCCAACGACTTAATTCATTTTGGATTAGGTGCTCCAACATTGGGTGAACTTTCCTTAGTTTCTACTAAAAAGGTTTCACCTCTTCTTTGATGGGAATGACGTGTTAGATAATACGAGTGTTATTGTTATCACCAAAAAATGTTCACCTAGCCATTTCTAACTAGGAGGATCAAAATATACCATGTAGGATTAACTTTACCATAGTAAAATCAATTTCACCACAGGAAATAATTTAGTAAACCATTTTATTAAATTTTTTCTAATTAAAATTAAAAAACCCCATGAGAATAATTAAATAAATCGTTATTTATTTAATTTTCTCTAGGAATAATTATTAGATCATTATTTGATAATTATTTGAAATTTGACTTAATCACCTAGGAATAATTAAATAAATCAGTATCTATTTATTATTCCTTAATTCTATTATTAAAATAATTGCTAAATCACTATTTAATAATTATTTCAATTCACACCCAATATTAGTCCTCATGAAATAAATTAATAAATTATTTTATTTGTTACCTAAATAAAGATATTTGACCATTTTGAATATCTTTTCCCTCTCCAAAAAATATAATAAAGTATTCCTAACAGTTAGATTTTGATTTGGTCAATATTATTTTATTATTATCCATTTTCGAGATCAACCCAATACTTTGTTATAAATAAGATGGTTTTCTATTCATTCTTCACCATGATCATTATCATCGTCACCACTATCGTCTTCTTGCATTTGAGCTCCTACTTGAGTTCTACACACTTTTTTGGGTTTTTCACATATTGAGAGAGAGAATCGATTGCTGAAGCATCAAGGACATCAAAGGACCCATCCCAAGGATGAGAATTTGCAGACCCATTTGTAGATCTCCTTCACTAGGTGTTATCAATAAATATTATTATTCATTTAAAAGCCTTTCCATATTGGGTTATTACATTGGTTTTTTATTGTTGTTCACTATTTTAGATCGCATATATCTTTTTACTATAGGTTTTTTCTCATTTATTATCAGATATGAAGGGTAAGAAACCACTAATTTTTGTGAGGGTCACTTATTACCAGTGACTTAAATGAAGTGTTTTTGGTACACCTTCCAAGAAATTTCATACTAACAAATGATGACTCCATAAGGTTTTTAACTACAACTATCATCAACAAATGGGGACTCCATTGGTGTAGTAATTTAGTTCTTGGGTGACTGAAGTTTCAATAAATTTTAGGGTTTTCTACAACTATTTATAGCCTCTCAATTTCTATTTATAGTTTTCTTTCCTTTTTTTTTTCCAAATTTTCGGATTCTCATCATTTTTTGGTTCTTTCCGTATGTCACAGGTACCAACTGAATAGGAGACAAAAAAATCTAGTGAGATCTTCCAAACGAGAGTCGTGAGAGTAAAATTCACTTTTCAACCCCAAATATTTTTTCAGGAGTGAGATTTTGGGCTAGTTATCTGAATTTTCCATGATTTGTATGTCAATACCTACGTTTTGGATTTTTTCCCAGAATAATTTTTTTTTTCCCAAAATATATATATATATATATTATATATTTATTTTTATTTATTTTTATTTTTATTTTATTTTTTTTCAGAATTGCTGAGAATGATGTGTGTGGACTAGGAAGAGTTTCTTATCTCTATTTCAGTCTCCCTTAGTCCTATATTCTCTTATTTTTTCTCTTTGAGGAATGAAACCCCCCTAGGGTTTAGAGTACACTTCCACCTTTTTAGGAAGAGCTTGGCTAGGTGAGGAGTCTAGGGTTTCAACATTTCCAACCACTTATTTTCAGAGTTTGATCCATTACTTTACAATAATTTTGGATAGCTTCATTTCAAATTTTATCCCTTTAGAGTTTGGGTTTTTACTTCCCTCTTAGGATCCCCTTGAGCATCCTAGGTTTTGGAGCTTCATACATATCCTTTACAACATTTTTCACCTATAATTTTTGCTATGTGTCTGCACCATTTACAATAGATTAGTGCCTCTTGATCTCATTTCCTTTGAAATTAGGTCCTTTAGGACGTTTATGTGTCTTTGAGTATCTTATTTTCCTTCTCTTTCTTAGCTGCTTGATATCCTTTTTTGGTTGGGGTTTCGTATGCTTGATTTGATGTTTATTTTTGTCCCTTTCAACGTTATTTACAATCTTTCAACACTTTATTTTCAACAACAAATGTCATCATAAAATATGCTCAATTAACTCATCCATGTGACACATAATTCTCACACACTCACACCCTAAGTGAACGTGAGCTTGGTTAACACCACCAAGCTAAGAATTGAAACGCTAAACCTTAATAATTTAACATACATAGATTAAACCCACTTGAGCACCAGGGCTAAACAATCTATGGAATTTAGGTGTTGGATTGTTGGGATATTCTTTCAATAACACCCATCGACCGATTATATTAAGGGATAAAAGTTTACATATTAGAGAGCTTAAAATCCTTCACCATCCCACGGTCTAAAGCTGTAGTGTGTTAGAAAACCCGATTTAGAGGGGGTTATGCTAGGTCATCATGCGGGCGGTTATCCTCGGGGATACCCAACCTGTGGTAGGGAATCCCTTGTGGTGTCTGATCACCAAGAAGATCAAGACTCAACCACCACCATGGGAGAAAGGTAACTGTAATGAACAATCTTAGGTAAATGCCCTATAGGACTGGTTGTGGGAAGTAGTTGGTTCTCTACCCTACCTTTCTCTAGATAGCTCTACTTATGGGGATGAGATTCCGTCAAGTAATAAGTTCTTTGGAAGTCCATATGAAGCAATATATTTAGGATTTTTTGAGGATTTAGAGCACCTATAGGCTAGATGTATTTCTCTTTTATAGAAAATGATTTCTTGTATTAGAGTAGCATCATTAATATAGTTAGTTTACACTTGGCACCACTACACTAGGTTTTTGCTTGCTGTTTATTGATCAATTTCTCCTATCATCACACCTTAGTCCTTAGAGTCATCACTATTGTGAGATCATTTCACCCCCTAGGAATTTTTTGCTGAAGAATTTGAGGCCTCTGCCCTCAGTTTCCGTTAGGATATATTACTCCTCCTTGTCAATTTAGAGTTCATCCTCCTAGTCCTTCGTTGAGTCCTCATTATGACTTGCATTCTATCAATTCTTCTGGTTCTTCCTTTGATTTTGTGTCTTCTCAACCCCATACCATCACCTTGTCAGGAACTAACACGGGTGTGGGAAACCAAGTTGGTAACCTAGATACTAACAAGGGTAACCCTACAAGCGGAAAATCCACTGAAATGGTCACTCCCACTCCATTGATTCCTTTTATGGCTGGTTTGAGTCTCCCTGATTTCAACCCGCTCATCAATGACCCTCTTCTCTATGAATCTAATTAGCCAACTATGCCTACCAAGATTCCTTCCAACATCCCTAAGTTCGAAGGTAATCCTGGAGAGGATCCCACAAATCATGTTCGCTCATTACATATGAGGTGTTCATCTAATTCTATCACTGAAGATTCCATTCGTTTTCACCTTTTCAATGCACTCTTACTTGAGCTACTGCTAAGTGATATGTTGATAAACCCATAGCCATTCACTCCACTTTCGTGACTCTTACCAAAAAATTTAGAGCCTATTTCCAGTTACCTATTTGTTATGACACTGGTACTGAACTATTGAATTCTTTCCGTCAAACTTCTGCCACTCGCCTATTTGACCATGTTCAAGAGTTGCATAGAAGGAGGAGCATATGTAAAGCTCCTAAATTTGAATATTGTGTCTATATGGATTGGTTTCCTAGACTTCTTTTGGCCCCCATTGCTAAGTATGTCACTTCTCACTTCCCTCAATCGTAGGAAGGTGCGCTCTAAGTAGCCTTGCAATTTGACCTGATCTATGCCTAGTCAAGTTTTGTTTATATTGTCATTCCCGATCTGCCTCTACCTGGAACTGCTAATGCAAGAAGGGCATCTCATGCTATTGATGGTATCATTGAATACATTTCACACCCTCAACTTCAACCATATACTCCACCTTCGATGAGTTATGGTAAACCCCAGGTGGGGACCAATTCCTCTTACATCTACTCCCCCCAATGTTCCACATGGAAACTCTTATCTAGGTTCCAACACGTCATATGCATATCCTCATCTACATGAGTAGATGCAAGGGCCAATTGCTGCTCCACATGTTTATCCTAATGTTTCCCCATCTCCTTACTATCCATATGCACCGACTAGCGCTCTAGCCCCTCCAACACTAGCACCCCAACCCCCCATGCCTCCTCTACCTATGCCACAACAACAAACTGTGCCACAAGGTTAAGTGTATGCTCAACATAGTACAACCAATCCCCCCAACCCAAAGAAAAGGAACACAAAGAAAGGTAACCGAAACCATCAATATCAAGGTAATCAGGGTAACCAAGGTCCACCACCTAATGCACCTCAGGGAAACCCACCTAATCCTGCAACCTAGCAATAAGGAATACAACCTAAGAAAAACAAGGATCTTCATACAAACAAACGTCGTTCCTTTTGCAGCGTATATGACCATTATACTCATGAGTTTCCCCTTTTATATTAGATGCATCATGTATGGAAGCTCAAGAAACTGCTTCTATACGACAACAACCTATAGCTCCTCCTCCTCCTCCTACTTCATCTCAATTGGTTATGCTTACCAATCCTTTTCCTCACTAAGGATATCTCGCTACTCAATTTACACAAGGTCATGCAACTCCCCAACCTCAACCATCTAGTCACAACAATTATCAAATTCTTATGATGAATTTTGACGAAATCAACATCGAACAAGTCAACCTTCAGACTCAATCTCACCAATATGAAAAGCCACCTGCTAAGTCAACGAATGAGTCCCAACCCCAAGTTTTCACCAAGCCTTTGTTGTCATCAAATGGTACCTTACAGATCTCTCCATCTAAGGTAGAGGTTATCCCCAAGATTCCCAAAGGTCCATTATGTAGAAACACTACTTTTGTTAAAGCCACCCATACCTATATCATAATATATGACTTGGTGTAGTCTCCTACTTCCATGTCAATGCTAGAACTACTTCATATGTGCCCATCCCAATAAAAATTTCTACTCTTTGCTTTGGGTGTTGTGGATCCTTTTGACGATATTATGATTATATTTGACGTTAACAAATCAAAACATCCCCCACTCCATTCATCCATTTCATTTCAAATACTAATCTCCATAAGAAACGCCACTGTTCAATGGTGTATCATAGATGAAGGTGCCTCCACATGTGTGATGATAGCTAGTGTTTGGAAGCAAATTTGTTCACCTGACTTTTCCCCATCCACCATCACTCTCCGTGCTTGGGACGGTCATCCCTCTCAACCCCTTGGATTACATTGAAACTATCCTATCACTATTTCCAGAAAGACTGTCTCTATTGACATCAAGATCATTGATGCCCCATTAGATTATAACATCCTTTTGGGTTGTAGTTATACCTATGCCATGTTAGCTGTCATATCTATGTTTTCTGTAATATGTGCTTCCACCATAACGGAAAGATTATCACTAGAGATCAAATAACATACTATGATCCTAAGTCTCAGACTTCACCTTAGACCATTATCTCATCGATGAATGCAAATAATATTGTCTCTTTCCTCACCAATGTCTCTCGTGGAGTCTACAAATATTTCACATTGCTTGTTGCTTATTATGGTCCACCGCCTACTCCTTTTGAGCCTATCTTATCCAATGTTTTCATGCTTCAAGAATCATGGGATGCTCATAAGCGATATGGTATGTATTCAAAATAACCATCACCTCTACAACTTGTTGTTCCCAACTTACCCCAACCTTAAGGTATTAATCCTCAAAGTCCTCTTCTACTGGTATCTCTCCAAGTCCTTTAATCCTGGAACCATTCCCCTAGGTCTTAACCATCTTGGAGCAGTTCCACCAGGTCATTACCCTTCTAGTCAGATACTGTTCTTATTTCCACCCCCAGGAGTTTATTCTACACCTGTCACGGCTATGTTGATTTTACCTAACATTACCTTGGGGATCCCAGTTTGGTACATTTATCCCCCTACAAACACCCTCCCTAATCAACTCACACCTTACACAAATTTGACCCCTGTTCAACCTGTCGTTACTACCCCTTCCTTTACTTCAGTTCCTTAGCAACCTCAATAGGAACCTACTCCTATTGCGAAAGCATCTGATGAGGGGGGAAAAGCCTAGAAAATGGGAACTTGTTGTGCTATTCAACAACTCCCCATTTGTTAATAATAGTAGTCAATATTACATTAATAAATGGGGACCCTTTAAAAAAATATTTCCAAAAATAAGTTTAGCATTTAGCCATTTTGTTTATTAATTTTTGAAATAAAAAAGGATATCAGTCAAACACCTTTTCAAAAACTATTAAATGTCTCCCTTTCCTGCATATCGCACGATCAATCGTGGTTGAAAACCCTGCTAATCCACCAAATCTACTGAAAAGCAATGAAAAGAGGACTCCACGCTTTAACACTTTGAAATTAGTACGTTTCTTATATAAAACAAGTCCTAAGGCATTTTATTAAAACTAAGGCCCACATCGCATATCGTTATTCTTAGAAGGCACACCTTAAAGGGTTACCTTAAAAATGTGCAAGATGCTAAATTGCGATAACAACAATTCCTTTACCAAATTGCATTTCAAACATTTAAAGGAACACCGTAAAACTTACTACCCATTGAAATTATGAAATGCGATAAAAACCTAGACCCACTCCTGGATACGTCACAGACAAGTATTTAGGTCGGTTGCTTAAGAAAAAAAACTTTACACAAGAAAACCTGACCAATGGGTTATGCCCTGGAAACAGTAGTAAGTGACTCGCATCTCGTATATCATGGAAACAATAAGGAAAACATACATAAATAACACATAATGCAATCTGTGAGATTCGTTCACAAATAATGGAATTGCCATTTTCGTGATATAAAGGCTCGTCACCCTAAAAGCTTTATCCCCGACTTATGATGCGAACATTAATGAGAATTAAAACTAAGAGATAATCAACCATTAGTGGGAATTTAGTAAAAGTTAATGACATTTATGTGTGAAAAGCCATCCAAGGTGATATGATATCTTCTCACTTATGTTCAAATAAAAAACCTTTCTTATCACATTTTAAAGTTATTTTTATTATCCAAGCTTATGCTCATTCTTATCTCTGTATATTCGATAACTGTTGTTTTTCTCCATTTTCAGGGAAAATCCACAGAAGGAGTCTTTGGGAGTGATGGCAAAGAAGGGTAAGGTAGTTGCATCTGAGAAATTAGAAATGACTCCTTTATTTTCAGATACTACATGTAGTAGAGAAGGAGGGACCTCTACGTGGGAAAACATGTATGATTTATTAGAAGAAGAGCAACTAAGACCTTTGGAAATAAAGTGTAGAAATGTTCACTGTAGATCACTTGATAATGCAATATATTAAAGAAAAATACTTGATCTACTTCTACTATCAAACTTTGCAGAATCTTAATCAATTTGAGCAAGATCAATCATAACACATATAACAGAGAATAAGATTCAGTCACACATGAAACACAGAAGAATACTCTGGGGAAAGCCTCAGCTAAAAACCCCACTATTTGTATTATCATACAAGTGAAAATATCTCAGGATTACACAAAGATTTAGCTCACAAGCTATCCATATCTCAGTACAATCCCTCACTGCTGCTCATAGACAGAATAGACAACACATATGCCTTCCTTCAGTCCTCCAAGCCTCCTATTTCCTTGCACATTTTCTCTTGGGTCCTCCAGTTGCAACTTGTGTGATTCTCACCTTACACACAACACTGACCTCTGAACTAACTGCGTAATCTTGAAGGAGATAATTCCTTCTGCATGGATGAGTTTCCTTTATAGGAAAATTCCTCCAATTGATAGTACACTATCCCTTTAATCTCAACTAGGCCTTTGTCTGAACGGACATGCATGAGTTATTTATGAGAGAATATTTAGTTATCTGGAGAACACTAGTTGCATGCATGCATGCATTAACTGATTGAACTCACAATTAGTTCCTCCAATTGTTTGGAACTAATTTAACTAGACTTCACTCAGTTAACTGAGCTAACTAATTACAACTCAAATACAACTCATCCTTATCTCCTTAATTAAGGGATAACTTCCTCAATCAAAGGGATAACTGTTGCATGTCTTCACATGGACTTCTCCAACTAATTAACTAAAGATGAATTAATTAATTATTTTTCAAACAAATAGTGAGACTAAATTCGAATTTTAATTTTCAATTTTAATTTAGGGACTAATTAAAATGGAATCTATCCCAAAATGCTATTTATAGAAATGATATTTTTAACATTTCTATTTTTTGTTATTTCCAATAGAGTTGGAGTATATCCTGAAATGATATTTATAGCATTTCTTGTTTCCATTTTCAACACAAAAGTCACAACTGATGGCCATACTTCCTCATATGCCACCATTTTTGAGACGACATGCTCATTTCTGCGTCGCATAGCTGTGCGCCGAAAGATAATCCCTTACATTGATATGGTCAAGTGGATTATTGATCAGGCTAATATCTCAAAAAAATAATTTAAGAATAGAAGCCAAGAGGTTATGGGATCTTTTTTGCTAGACAACCTGTTAGTGCCTAAATCTACCTAAACCTGATAAAGCTAGGATCTAGGGTAACATCAAACCATGCTTAACCTGGTAGCTAACCCTACCAGGTCAAGTGAGGGCTCTCTCCTTGTCAATCTCAACAAAATATGATCAATGAGGCTTGCGATGACTGGTGTGAAGACTAATTTTAGGCTAGGTATGTGTGCAGAAGAGTTTGATTGAATTTGATGATGTTTTGTTGGCTCAAATGTGAAAGGCAGGTTTGGGTCCGGGGAACGAGGCTTAGTTTTGCAGAGATCTCTATGGGGCGAGGTAGGAAAATGGTTTGGTACTTCAAATTGAGTGAGATAGAGAGCTTTTAGACTGGTGAGGAGTTGAAGAGGGCATGAAAGTCTCATGGATCCTCTTCAAACATCTAAAAACATAAATAACTAAACAAAACCCTAGGTAGAGCACTGCAAATCAATGAATTCTACCTTTACCCTTGTTTTATTTAGTTAATATGAATAAAAGAGAGATGATGGCATACATAAAACACATGTACACTTACAATTACATAAGGAAACACAATACCAAATCAAGATGCCACAGGAATCCCATAAAGTGTTGCAAACCCTAGTCTATTCCTTTGCCAAGCTACTGAAAGAGTATACAATGAAGCTCCAAGCTTTCTCAAAAGTCCAACCTTTGCTAATGACTGAAAAACTAGTAGATATAGGCAATAAAAACTCATCCTAACCTTCAAGGGTCGAGCTCATAAGTTTAGGAGCTGTTCCAACAAAGTCTAAATTGAGAACTAAAAAGTAGGCAGTGGATTAGCTTGCCTCTAAAAATTAGGGAACTGATTCATTCAACTGCAAACTACCTTTTCATGGATGAATCTACCTCTATGAGTGAAAATTTAGCATAATTACATAAAAATCCATCAAGTCACATTAAATTACATCATGAGTTTGACTATTAGAAAGAGAAAAGTCAAACTGTGAGGAAACTAGGTGAAAAACAGAGTTTTTTGGCCAAAATGAGCAAATTTCCTCCTATGCGTCATGTTGATTTCCCTATGCATAACGCCCTTTTGCAGCTAATTTTGGAGGCCTTCCCCTGCACCAAATTTTCTCCAAGTGGGCTTGTTGGAAAGGTAGCCCTATCTACTTTTGAAAACAAGTGGAATTTCTTAATTTGGCCTCCATTTGCCCCTCCAAAACTAAGTTCTCTCAACACTACTTCCTGTGTGTCCAAAAAGGCGCAGAAATGTCATTTTTGATGTGTTTTTGACCTTTTTGGAAGCTCAAAACCTGTCAAAATTTCTTGGCCATTTGTGGGAATTCATATTTTTCATGAAAAATCCAAAATACTGATTTTTCCTCAAAATAAGGTCTCTAGGAAAAGCGCGCGCCAAGTGGCGTGGCACATCAGGCAGAAAAACTTGGTTTTAAGGCCAAAAATTGAAAAATTGAAAAAGTGTCCCAAATTTCTTGAAATTTGGACTGAGTGTCCTTCATTAAGTTTTGTGTTGGGCCAAGGATGCCTCAGCCAAGATCTAGAATCTATCTTGCTCTTTTCGCTTCCTTGATGCTTTCTTCAACTTGGCCTTCAAAACCCTGATTCTTGCTTTGCACACCCTGTTTCTCGCCAAGTAGTGGTAGGCCATGTGCCTCAGCATCTTTTTATTTTTTTTGGCCTTCTCTAGCATCTTTTCGAAGTGGATATTTTCCCTCTCAAGCCAAGATTCACGATCAACATCAATTTCTTGTTCAAGTGGTGTTAGCTTGACTTTCCTCCTTGGCAGCTTTCCTGTTTTCTCGTATGTTTTGTAGCTCCATAATGGTTTGCTGATCCTCTAGCTATTTGTTTCTTTGTTCTAGATATTTGACTATCCACTTGGCTCTTTCTAGGTTGAGAGACAAATCATGAATGTCCTCTTGCTGTTCCCGAATGATCTCTTTAAGCTTTGAGCTTTGGGAGCCCAAATCAGTGTCATCATCCTAAATAAGAATGAAATATGTCTCTTGTCCTCCTGAAGGCCCCTCATCATGTAATGGTCACTTTCCCTTGTCCTGTGCCTACTTTGCTGATGGAGGAAATGAGACCCCTTCCACCCTGGGTGGAGATAGTGCTCGTTTTGCTGCTGCAAACAACCTTCTAGTGCCCTTTTGGTAGGTGACAAACACTAGCACACTAGTGGTTTGTGTCTCATGAATCTCCTGTTGATGTGAATGCCCTCCTATCCCATGAAAAACTACTGGGGGTACTTGAGGACTTGTAAAGACCTCATGTGAAATGAAATCCTCCCATGAGATGTTCAACAAACCAAGCTGATGCAAGACCACAATTTTGATTAGTGCAAAATGATATATGTTGTTATAATACTGTTGAGGAGGCTTCATGTGCACTAAGGTGGTCATCTTCTCAATGTTCCGACAAACAAAATAGGGGAGATTCATCATTCTCACCCTAGTGAAGTGCATCAATAATCTAATGTGATAAGCATACAGGTGAGAAAATCGGCCCTCATAGCTGAAATATTTAATTATGAGTTTCATCAAGGGAGCATATGTGTCCTTCAGATACCTGAAGGGAAAAAATCTACTGACATGTCTCTGATAACCAGCCTTGATGTAAGGCTCGTAATGCTCTCTGATAATCAGCTACCTTTTATTCCACTTCTCACTGACATTTGGAATGCCAGTTGCTTGAGAAATAGTCTCAGGTGTCAAGGTGAATGTCACACCTGCCAAAGTGACTTGACGATTATGAATATGGAGCACAAACAATCTGGCCAGCTCATGTTGGTACTTGACTCTATACTATCTCATAGAATTGATAACAATATTGGTGTTGAAAGCATGTGACAGCAAGAGGACAGGCTAGCAGCTCGGGAAGTGAAGTAGGCTCCTCTCGGTTATGTTTACCACCCTTGTGAGGTCTCCTTGGTGCATGCATTTATCTAGAAGAATCACTGACTGTCTCCTCATCTCTGTCATAGGAAGAATCTGACTCCATGTTTGCCAATGTTTGAGTTTTCTTAGATGAGTATGAAGAGATTTTATGGTGTCTTTAGGTTTTTGTGCCAAATATATGGATGTATGAAGGACTGTGGAGGGCATGTGTATGAGGGGTTTGGGAATGTTGCTGACAGGTTTTAGGGGAATATAAGGGTTTATGGAATAATATTTAGGCTTTGGGACAGTAATTAGGGTTTAGGAATATTTAACTAGGGTTTGGGATAGTTGGATTAGGGATTTAGGATTAGTAGTTTGGGGATATGGGGATTAGGGAGTGGGTAGATGAGAATGTAAAGAGAGGGAGAAAATGAATGAGGGAATGAAGGAGTGAGGGAGTGAGAAATGGCTAGGAATGGAATTAGTAGCAAGAAATACAATATATAAACCCTATGCAATTGTTTTTGACAAGAAATGAAAGGAGGTAGGGTTTCAATTTTTTCCCATTAAATCACCATAAGAACCAAGATAAACTCATTCATTAGTCATTGAGGATGTTCACTTACTTGGACAAGGTGAGGATGTGGCAATTTTTGCAATTTTGGAGGAGGTTGTGGGTGAAATCGGGCTTGTAACCTTGTGCGTCACACCACAAACCCAATGCACCACGCCCTCTCAATGTGTCGCGCCCATTTAAGATTTACACTGCAGAGCGCTGCCCAATGCGCCACTCTCTTTCAATACGCCGCGCTCTAAACCCAATGCGTCGTGCCGCTGAAAATGCCAAACTTCCTTTGGTTTTTGCTCTTTGGCTTCAACACGACTTTTCAATTGCTCACTCTTTCTCCTTTGGATACAAATGAACTCTTTAAACATGAAAAATGGTTTATAGACATGTAGTTTTGATTCTTCATTTACAAAACCCATTCTTCTAATGTTTACCTTTGACTTGCTTTTAAAACTCTGTTTTTGGGCAGTTTGCTTTATTTTTGCCTTTGATGAACTAAAGGCTTTGACTTTTTGTTTGCTTTGCAGGTGATGGAGTTGCAGAAGCTTGGCAAGGTGACCACGGTTGCCTCTAAAATTATTACATATGGATAAAAAAATGAAATTACATCAAATTTGAACATAAAAACATAAAAAACTCTGTTTTTCCTCAAAACAGGGTTTTGAGGAAAAATCAATAACTGAGCATGTGATTATGGAGATTATTGTTGCTGAAACTTTGTTTAACCTCCTTATGCGCCTGTTGACCTTTATTAAGCATTTACAAGACTTTATTGACGAAACCCTTGACCTAACAAGACCTAAAACCCTAAAAATGAGTTTTGCAAATTTAAAGAGAAAAATGACTGCAGATGATCTAGATGAACGAAAATGGGCCAACAGGTAAAGAACATGAGGGAAAATGTATAATAAGCCACTACCATCAGATGGTCCATGACCTTAATGGAATGTAGCTGACTGAGTGGAACACCTAACATGCAATGCAACAAGAGAATTTGATCACTGACGGAGGGATGAAGATACCGACACTAACACAACCTACGACTTATGTACCACCTACCAGAGCCACAAGCCACCTACAAAAAATAGTTCCTTGAGAATTTTTCCAAAGAGAATGAGGACCCAACAGATGTCACCTGGACCTGGTCGAATAATGAGGGCAAGATCAAAAAGGACAAAGGGTTTCTGTACTCTACTACATCTATTTCTCCTCCCCATAGTTTTGCAGTAGCCATGCTATGTAGGATGTTTGGCAAGCCTGATAGCACTAAAATTTCCCCAGAATGGATGCCATTCATAGATGTAGTCGTAAATGCAACCATAATGAATTGGGCCCAAATTTTGTCTAATAATTTAGCAAAGATAATAATCGATTATAGGAGAAAAATGAGTGTCTCAACAAGAGTTTACCCTCCATTTTTTTATGAGTGCCTTTGTGATGGATGCAATTTGTTTTGGTTCAAAATTTCCTATCATGGGATGGAGGTGGATTATGACAGATCCACTTCCCATTCATATATATCATAAGGACATATGGGAGTCTCAGTTTCACCAACATTTTTACAAAATTTTTCATGGGGTCATGCTGCCTATCCACAAACAGGTTTACAACCGAGACACCACTAGATTTTCTACGGAAGCCGAGGTAGATATCCTCCCATACTATGTTCCAGACAAATTGATGGCTAGAGAGATAGTCTATCAAACAACTAGTGAGGGTGGGCTAAGTAAAGGACTAAAGGAAGTGAAAAAGGCCATTTGGCCTACATTTCCATTATAATGTGGAGCATTCTCACTACATGATCTGGGCCATGCATTCAAAGAGGTAGAGATTGTGCAATCTCTGAAATTACCTAAATTCCCAGGTCGTTAGTGCGACCCAAATGGAACTGCCAAAGACTTCACTACCATGGTAAAGGTGAAGGTATTCAGTCATGACGAAGATGCATTTGATGACATATTCCTACAGAAAGAGACATTCACAGAAGTGAAGCACATGTCATCACTACCTTTTGACCAAGAATAAATTGAATCCTTTCATCAAAGGAGATTGTTAAAGGTCTAGTTGGACCAATTATTGATTGAACCAATAAGGGAGCCAATTCCCAGTGTAAGCCTAGAAGGAAGTTCCAAAGGAAATTCTAAAGATGATTCCCAAGAAGAGTCCCAAGAGAAATATATAGGGGAGTTAGAGAAATCAGAACAACAGTCATAGAATGGGCAAAGCAAAGGAAAGGAGTCAGAAAAGGATACAACCCAATCTACAGAAAAGACAACTGAGCAAACCTCAGCTAGAAAATAGGCTGAAATTCATTCCACCTCCACCCAGTCAATAAAACCCCCAGTGATTGATTTAGAGAAAGAATGGGAGAATTTTAATACAAATATCCATACAGAGAAACAAGCAACTGAGCCATGGACTCCGCAACACAAAACACCTCAACAAATTACTGTAGAGAAAATTGTAAGTACTCAAGACGTAGAGCACAGTCCTGCCACTCCTACCTCTGAAATTGTTTTGAGAATTGAGGAGATTCCTCCTCTAGATGTGTTCTATAGCCCAACACACAAAGATGTTGTTAAAAGGTAGAGGAAAAAGAGGAAGTTGGATGCTACAACTACTATTACTCCTAATAATGAACCAGTGGATATTGTCTGGAAAGACTCACCCATCGACCCATCTGACAACCTTACTAGACTGTCTCAGTTTGTAGGAGCCTATGCTACAACGACCATTGACAAAGAAACAAAAGTACAAATGTTTCTCAAAGAAAAGGAAAATAAAATTCTACTATTGGAACACTAATTAGAGCAAGAAAAATATAACCAACAAGCAGAATTGCAAATAGCCAAGCTCCAACAAGAATTTGAGCATATGAAAATAAAACATCAAGCTAGTTTAGCATAAAAAGAGGCACATATACAAGAATTAAAAGATAAGTATAAGGACATCCCAAATATTGATCAATTTATAATCGATGTGTTCAGCCTAAACTCCTAGCTAATGCATCAAAAATAAATTCTATGCTGGAAGGTCTTGCAGTCGACTCCTTATTGTGAGACTAGTGACAAATTAACAAGTCAAGTCGTTGACATGAGACTCAAATATGATGAAGTCTTGAAAAGAGTTCCTGACTTCATCACTTGATAGAATTCATAGGATGGGAGGAAGGCCAATTTTCCTATACTAGAGGAGCCACACAAAGAAATTTTATTTGTAGACTGTGATTCTTGAATTAGGCAAGCAGAAAAGGAAACAACGATTGCAGCAACAGTAGCAAACTATGTTATTGAGAACATCAACGAAAATTTACACAATGCAAACATGGTGGCATATTCTATACCAATTTTTCTTCCAAATATCAAGCAACTCAAACAATAGTGGAGGCAGGCAACAAGAGAAAAAGAGGAAGCAACTAGGCAAATGACCAGGTTAAACTGGGAAGCGTACTAACAATATTTAGTTAAACCTTACAGTCTGTGGATGACCCTACAATGCCTAACCTCTTCCATGCAGAAAATGGTGCTAGCACTGACCAACGTCGTGTTCACTGGGCAGTTGAAATTTGCGATCAGCTGACTGACACAGCTTAAACTCATGATGGACATATGTGATCTTAAAGATCGAATACACAAGAGTTAGTCACCATATTTTAATTTCAAATTTTGTTTTGTTTTTCACAATTTGAGGAAGGCTATTTAAACCTCCTCAACTATTTTTGTAATAATATATTATTAGATTTATAGTTTAGTATTTAAACCCATCTCATGCATTTAGAGAGGGGTATAGAAATTTTATTAGAAATAATCTTCAAAACATGCACTTCTGTCCCTTTGAGGAAGTTCTGGTGAAATGAATGGAACAATATTTATTTCTATCTAATCTGGCATCTTCTACTAAAATTGTACTTTTGTACTGTTAGATGGTGTTGGATTGATTGGAAGTAGGTCGATATTGCTGAAACACATGAGTAGAACTTATTACAAATGTTACTTTTATCTCATGATTTTGTTTTGTTTATGTATTAAGAAGTAATTTTTCTTCAAATTGTTTATGTGTGAAAGTTTAAAGCTTGGTTAACATTATTGCACTTTTGTATGGTGATGACCTAAACTTTATGCTGAATATATGAATAATTTCTTATGTGATATATCTTTCACAATTGTTCCGGCTAACTATTTATCTGAAAAAATTATTGTTAAAATGATTTCACTTCCTATTGTTGTTAAATGATATTTATTACCAATTGCTTTAGGACATTATTGTAGATTGCATGTGTCAATTTTATTCCTGGGTATAGTCATAGCTAGATAATGTTTAAATTAGGATATATGTATGTGATTATTAGTTTATATTAGATTACTTTTAGCTTAAACATTTCGCCGAACTATCATATATCACCCCATCAACATTATCAAATTTATATTGGGAAACTTCTCCCATTACCCCTAGTTGGAGCCACTACATCAAATAGAAAAGGAGTTTCCAACCAAGGTCCAGACCGGGTGGTTTTCCCCAAATGTTGTAAGCAATGATTTTAGAGGGTTCAAAATTTTTGGCGCTAGAAGGAGGGCCTGACTATGAATGGAAAGTAAATCCAAATTAACAGACCATTCTAAGAGTAAAATTACCTCACCATCACCTCCAAATTCTCGTCCACATTCAAAATATCCTAATCTTAAGCGAGAAGTTGTAAAAACAAAAACAGAGCCCACTGCTGAAATCCCAAAGAACCCAGATCATTCTTCTTCTACTAAAGCCCCTGAAGTCCAATATTTGATTCATAAGTTACATGGGATTTTGATATCTCAAGAGGAATCTGAGTTATCCCAAGATAGTGTTACCTCTCAGTTCACCCCATCTCAATGGTTAACTAGAGAACAAAGAGAAAAACTTGGAATCCCACCATTCAAATTCCCTCTACAAAGCCATAAGAAAGCTAAGAAGATACCGTATGAATCTCAAGCGAGGTTCTTTCATCAACACAATCATCATCTTCATTCATTCCATTCATATCATCACAATACCAAGCATCCACCTCACCACTCTAGATCGTGATTCACACAGGTACTAGAACTCAATGTTTCTCTACCCAATCACCTTCAACCACTACCACATCTTCCTCTTCTCTAATACCAACAATGGCTCAGCCTACTCAAAGGCCATGGAAAAATCTAGGAGTTGTTAGGATGGCTGCACCTTCACATCCGTTTCCAGCCCATCCATAGAAATGGTTTCCAAAGTTCAATCCTCATAGTGGCCTATTGGCTGAGGAACACATAGAAAATTTTATGTTGTCCATTAACTTGAATGAAGTAGTAGAAGAAGATGTAGTTATAAGATTATTCCCATATACCTTGCAAGGCACAACAGGATCATGGTACTTCTCATTACCATCAGGTTCTATTAATAGTTGGGATGCTTTTCAAGATAAATTCTTAACTAAATTTGGAGATGATAGATACACAACTACCCTAATTAATGATCTCTCCAATTTGAAAGCTGAACCTAAAGAACCAATAAAACACTTCAACTTCAATAAATTACTAAATAAAATATTGATGGCATCTAAGCCTAGTGATGAGGTCCAAAATGAGTGGTATATTTCTTCTCTCCCTTCAAACACAACTATTTTCGTCGATAGAGCTACCAAACAATGGTAGAAAATATGAAAGAGGCAATAGCTGTAGAAAAACGTATTCTAGTTGTAGATAAGAAAAATGCATTAGAAGAATGAAAATCCTAGAAAGTGACTTTTAGGGATGAATCCAAGAATAAACCATTAAAAGACCCATTTGATCTTGGAGGTTTGCAGAAAATCCTCAAAACCATGTCTAACGAAATGGTTGATATTAAAAAACAAGTACCGGAAACTTCCTCTAAGAAATCTTTTAGACCATTTAAAAGGAATTCCCTTGCTGATCCTAAACCTCCAAATTCTATATCAAATGCTAAATTAGATGGAGATGAAGATGTAGTTTCAACAAATGAAGATAAAACATATGATGAAGAAGTGGCAGAGTTACAAGGAATGTGGGATTTTATACTTCCCAAGGAAGAAACACAAGAATCACTGCCTATTGCTACACGAAGTAAAAACCATGTTGATTTGCCACAAAAAATTCCAAAGCATAAGGCTTCAATGACACCTCCCAAGGACAAAACAATAGTTAAGAAATCTTCACCAAAATCCACTCAAACTACTCCTCAGTTGAACTCTTCATCTTCAACTAAAACCATGATAGTATCAGATGAAATGGAATATAAAATTGGTAATGATATGAAAAAGACTTGGGAAAACATCACCTTTCATGAGCTTAGAAAATTAAAAAATCAGCAAAAGCTACTCCTTAAAGAGCTCAAAGTAGTACTTACTTCACCTCTTCCTGCTATTGTGATCTCACAAGTTGCTCAAGAAATTGGAAAACCCCCTAATGCCTCTTTAAACAAAATTGATCCAATCAACATTGCTCTGATTTAAGGAAGATCTAAATCTCATACTCCTCCATTCCTCCTTAATTTTGAAGTTTTTAATAAGAATTTACACAATGGTTTAGTTGATTCAGGAGCTTCATCTAACATCTTACCTAGAACAGTTTGTGCAAACTTGAATGTTTAGCCTCAAAAATCTGATGTACACATTGTGCAACTAGATCGGTCTCAAATCGAAGTCGTTGGGGAACTTAATCAAGTAACCATCATACTCTTGTCAAATCCCAAAGTCTGTCAAGTCATTGGCATTCTTATAGCCGATATTCCCGAGTTCTATGGCTTAATCCTTAGTAGAGACTGGCTAGAAAAGCTTCATGGATATTTTGCGACTGACTGGTCTCACATGTGGCATCCCTATAATGGCAAGACAAATTAGATAAAGGTTGATCACGAAAAACATCAAAAGTGCATAGTCATAGAGCTAGAAGGATAAAATGAACTAGCAATGTATTAAAACAATATCATCGGAAACTACTCAGTAGAATCATTTCTAGGAAATTTTAATGTTTATACTTCACCTTTCTTGGAAAACTCTGTAGTATATCAAGTTGAAATTTTTTCCCAAACAGATACTTCTAAGTGTGTAAATTTTGTAAATAAACTTGCAGTTAGCTCTTTATTTTGGAAATTATTTTTTAATGGATCTAAATCCAATGATGGAGCAAGAGCAGGATTGTTAGGCAGCGAACCCCCCATAACGAGTTTTTGGGGCTTAAAGCCCAAGTTTTGGTCCATGTAACGTAAATACCTCGCGAAATGTGGGTGCAAAGCGTAAGAGTCTAGGGTTGTACACCCTAAAATAATGTAAATTTAATATAGAGTTTGTCAGCCTACCCATGGTCCGCAGACCATGGGATTGTATAAATAGAGCGAGGCTCTAAGTGTAAAAGTCAGTCTTAAGTCATTGGGAAAATAATAGATAGATGCGAAGGCATGGTTAGACTAAAGCGATGAATCTAAAAGTGTATTGGGTTGTAGTTGAGGGTAGAGGCTCTGCAGCTGAGTGCATAGAGGCCTAGTAGAGTCTGCAACTGAGTGCACAGACCCCTGCAGCTGAGTGCGCAGGAAGGAGTAGAGTCTGTATTGAATCCAACTTTGAAAGCATTATTAATAAATATCATTTGGGTTGATATATTGGGCATTGGGTTCATAGATCTGTAATTGAATGTTATGTGTTGATAATACATGTTTATTTATCTGCGCAAACTGATATGTATGCTTATAATTGAGAATCTTCTTCGTAATTAATGAACAAACCATAAATAAGGAAGAACTATGTAACTAATATTGATCGCACAACGGTTGGGGTTGCGCAGTCCCACAAAACACCAGAAACTATTGAGTACGCATAATCCAGTGAGCACGAAGGCTGGATCGGGCATCGATCTCCCACATCAAGACATTCCTAGGGTGCGGAAACTTGGTTCCAGCACCCTGCCATACTACCTTGAGTGAGACTTCAGTCCACGCTTCACGGACTGTTGCCGAAAGGGTCGGTAGTACCGGGATTTTCTTGGCTAAACTAACTATTGAACCTGGGTCAAGCCCCAAGTAGCCAATAAATGGTTCTGTTGCTGGGACCCAGATCAGTTCTGGTTCATGGTAAAAGTAGTGTGGCAAGCATAAGGGGTCACGAATGATAACATCAAAAGTGCTACATTGGTGAGAGCGTTGCAAGATCGCATGTTGACTTGGTATATCATGCACTCTAACGATCACCCAAATGTGAGGATAACATAGATCCATAATGCGTTGAGCAAAGAATTTAGCAGGCCGAAATCTAAGATGCAGTCAATCATTGGGTTTAAAGAGATCACGAGTCTCTCGGGTGAGGACCCTTGGGATCTAGATCAGCCGCTGAAGAGTACGATCTGCAAGGCTAACATGACATTAACAGATGCGAAACACTGCACATGGTTTGTGGCATCTCTGACACCACACCTACGGATGATGCTGTCACAGTAGAAGCTTTCAACCCAGGTTGAAGCATTAGAAATGGTGATGAGGTTGCATGAAACTACGATACAAGATCCTGGGTTGGGGATGCAGAGTTTGAAGTAGGATAGGGCACCCTGGCTAGAGGCGTGTGAAGAAGTATGGTGTATAAAATGTAAAGGTTAGGGTCACGACAGGGATCACTGTCCAGTATTCACAAACTACTTGGCTGGAGGGCGGCCAATGTTGTTGAGACTAGAAGCACAGGCAGTGCCATGTGTGACACCAGCGTTATGGTGCACGATCTGTTAGATAGGAGGGAAACTCACGACATACAATTTTCATCTATTGCAGAAGTATACAAAGGCCCCACAACAACTGTTTTGTAAGTTCTACATTTCAGTAGGCCACAACGAGCGCACTTGTCACAGTTACAAGCTAATGATGGATCAGACTCTAGCCTATAGGATACAAACAGAAACGCAAGCCCTCGAGCTAGTTGCAGGGATGGCGCATGTTGGGATCAGGTAAGGGCTACAGACAGTTGATTTGTTACAATTGCAGAGGACTAGGGCACTATGCCCATGATTGTACCAATCTGACGAGGATATCTTGTTCGTACTGTGCTCAGTTTGACAATGAACTAGTGGATTGTCCCACGTTGATCGCACATATGCATGAGAAAGGGGTACTTGAGTCCCCTCCAACTTAGAATATCCAAATGATGAAACCCGAAGCTCACGATGAAGACCCCAACATAAACATGATGCTCAGAAGTGGTGCAACCATAGGGGAAGATAAGGGGAAGAAGCCTGAGGAGGATACATGGGTTTGCAAGGCTCCTGCAAAGGAACCTGAGTTTGACTTAGAGCACGCAAAGGAGATGTTTATGGAAGCTAAGAAGAGCTTCACGGAAGCCTCCACTTTAGGTAGTAAGGACCAACTAGAGAAGGAAATGGATCTTTCCATGATTACTACCTTTATGGAGATTTGCATCAAGTTGTTGCGCGACAATAAGGCAGTTAAAGGACTACAAGAGTTGATCACGCAGTGTGTGGGGTTGGGAGTGCCACACATAGTCAAGAAATTGGGAAAGCATACATTGCACCCTTGGAGGGAGATGAGATTGATGGCACAAATTAGTGAATACGAAATGGATCAGGATATCTTGGACCTACAGTCGGATGTGAATGTGTTACCTAAGCAAACCTGGGAATGCATGGGCAGGCCCACATGGTAGTGGTCCCCTATTCAATTACGAATGGAAAACCAATAGAAGATCATGCCCATCAGAAGGTTGCAAGGAGTGATAGTTGATATTGAAGGTGCGAACACACAGACAAACTTTGAAGTGATAGAGATTATTGATGACAACAATCCTTATCCCACGTTGTTAGGAATTAACTAGGTGACTGATATGAATGGAGTCATCAACCTAAAGAAGAGAAAGATGATACTCGAGAAAAATTCACTATGCGTGGTAGTCCCATTAGACCCATCTGAAGGGGCGCGCTACACTGAACCTGTGCACGACGATGAGCTAGATTACATTTACTAGATAACTGCACAAGATCAGGATCGGGTGAATCCGACCACGGATGGAAGAATCTTCTGGGAGCATGACAACTCCTGCATTTCGGATCTAGACGAGGAAGTAGAACGCTGATAGAACCAATAACATGAGGTGACGATGCTAAATTTTAACATGATGATTAGATCACTTCATCGCGTGACAACAAAAGCAAGGGAACTACCAACACATGATGCCATGACATGGGTAGAGGAATTCTTGGACAAATTTGAAAGTGTAGTATCAAAACAACATCAGTACACGATGCTGGAAATGGCACTGGACGCAACACCTACACGAGGAGGGAGTACACATCCAAATACCAGGGTAAGCTAGCATGTGGGTAAAAGATGGATTTGATTATGAGTTGGAAGCCCCCAGCACTAGACAAAAGTTGGGTAGCTAGGATGAAGAAGGATGCATGTTCAACTGTATCGACAAATGGGGGTTGTGCCATCCCCAACCGTACACTCCAGATGAAAGATCAACACTTGGCACCAGCTACAACAGTGGGAAAAGCGACATGCACCATGAAAATCCCACATAAAAGCATTTAAAAGGGTATGCAAGATCTGGAACAAGTTTCAACAAGCCAGACAGGCTGATTGGGACCAGCGCGTACCAACAATTCGAGGGGCCTTTAGGGCCATGTACAAGAATTTGAGCACAGAAACGATCCTAAAGATGATGGGCAGAGTCAAGGACATAAGTTTGGAAGGATGAACTCCTCACATAATTAGAACAATTTGTAGGGACCAGAACAATGGAATTATGTAGCTGCATGGGGTCAAACATATGCAGATTCAGGAAGCCATTCGGCAAGGGCACTTGAAAATTTGCGAATATCGAATACGACCGAGGAAGAAAAGCAGGATATTGAACGAAGAAATTAACAAACTAGAAATGAAATCACACAGGTATGCTGCGTGGAGAAACTAAACCTGACAGAACAAAAGGTAGGCACCCATGCTACTACATTGGAAGAATTGGTGGCTCTGATACCATGGCTGTGCCCACACCTCACTAGACAAAGGAAACAAGGGAGCGCACTGTATAAGGAAGAACATGACACGTTGTCTACCACAAGGGTAATTGAGGAGTGCCCACGGACTAGGCTGGCAGGTGCAGGGAAGCTTCATGCAGGTGGTGTGCCAACCTGACTAGCCGTAGAAAGAACAGTCTCAGCAATCCAAGTAGTTGAAAGAGAGCACGGGACTATAAACAAGTCTGTAGGAGAACTGCGTGGGAAGGAGGTTACGCGCAGGGACAATATGTCACAAGGGTCATGGTCACGCATAAGGGGCTACGCTGCTGTGTGGATAGATTGGAAGGTGACCGTTGATGTCACTATTCATGACAAGAGGTCCAATTTAAGATAGAAAGGAGCAGGCGGTGGGAAATTAAGGTAGGAATTAAGAGCTAGATTCAGGACGATCTGCCGCCAAGAAGGTATTAGTGACTTAGAAGTGGAGGGAATGGTAGAATTCAAATTCAAATGACACTATAAAATCCCTTGGCCTAGCCTCGAGGCAACACTTAGTTGTTTAAGATTTGAGCCAGTACAGAGCATTGAGCACCAAGCACTCTTGCCTCCTTTGAGTACGCGACTGAATGGATCTAGTGTAGATACAATGATGGCTGCAAGAACCAGGGTGCGATTCGTGGAAGCTACCCTAGAGCCTCATATGGTCCAAGAGGAGTTGGGAGAGGTATAAATTGCACCAGAGGTTCAAAAGTCACCATGCATGCCGTGACCACAGAAAGACAAGTAGACAATGGGGCTAGTCTGGGTATCACCGCGAAACCCATGATTTAGTAAATTGTCAATGGCGGAGAAGGGAAAAGTTGTCATTCTTGAAACAGAGGAGGAGGAGGAAGATTTGCAAGCCCTGATCACCCAAATTGAAGCATAGGATGATGAGGCAGAGAATGTCTCCCAAGTACCATCGATGATAAAGTTACCCCCCTACATCCCCCCATTGAAGGGGAAAGCCAAGATACCCAAGGACTTGGAGGCCATGAAGAGTGCACTCCAGACCCCGCTCCTTCCTGATGAACTAAGGTTTGATGGACCGCCACTAGAATGGGTACAGAATATGAAGTTTGAAGACTAGGACCTCGTAGATGGCAAGAAGTTCCCCTAATTGGCTGTGGAAAAACTGCTGAAACAGAAATGGCTACGCAAAGTAGAGAAGGTTGGGTTACTCCATCTAAGATGGATACCCCACTACCACCATGCGCCCATCACCATATTTTTCATACAGAAGTTATTGTGTCTAGTACATGATGGGTATCTCTGGCTGGAGGAACCAATTCCCATCACAACCAATCTAATCCACCAGATATCTTGGCTGCCCATAAAAGGAACCAACCTTGCAGCCATAGTAGGAAAGAGCAGCAACTTGGCCCTTGCAAAAGCTATTAAGGCCAAATATAAGTTGGAGAAGAAGAAGAGAGGGTATGCAATGTTAGGCCCCTATACTACTAGTGTAACCCTTATTGTTATTAGTACAACCCACTTATTATATTGATGTACCCACATAGTGCCCATATTGTTACTATTGTAC
>APFE030250442.1:118534-144268 GCA_000404065.3 Pinus taeda | reverse complement strand
TTCGAGGGCGCTGCCCGCGAGCCCCCGCCGGGGGACCGCTGGCCCCCGAACCCCCCAGCCGGGGGGGATCGGCCCCCCCGGACACCCGCAGGGGGGACAAGTCCCCCCCGCGTGGAGGGGTGTACAAACTTCCTGGGGTATACATCCGGCTAAAACAAAGACTTCTGAACAATCATGCTCCACACACAACATTCTATATCTGCTTGCTGATCAGCATTACAGCGCTCAAATATATTGGTTTTATCAGGTGCCTTTTCCTTTACAACCATCAATAAGAACTGTTTGCATGAATTTATCATTCTTTTCATATGTCCTGAGTTTATGGGAGTATAATTATTCTTGAGTTTATGAGAGTATAATTATTCTTGAGCTTATGAGCTCTTACAAAGTATTTGATTCCATCTTTAACAAGTAGATACTTGTTCTCAGCTCTATAGAAAATAATCTTTCTATCATACAAGTAAGAACTTCCTAAAACAATTCCACATATATCCAAAGGAATTACATCTAACTCAACCTCATCTACAAATGCTGACCCAAAAGAAAACTTGAATTTGCACTGTCTAGTCACTTGTAGTTGTGCTTTATCATTCAACCATCCTAATGGGTATGGTTTCTTATGAGGTGTAGTTGCTAATCCCAATTTCTTTACAATTGCTTCAGAAATTAGATTTACTTGTGAGCCACTATCAAACAAAGTATCAATCTTTTGATTTTTTGAAACAACTCGAATATGGAAAAGCTTATGTCTTTTTCTCTCATGTTCTTCATCAATAACAGATTGAGCAGAATTACTAGTAGATGCTTCAGAATTCTTACCTTTTATACCTGTGGCTGCAATGATTGTTTCATCTCCCGAGTCTGACTCCAAATCTCTCTGAATAGCTGCAGCAGTCTTCTTCTTCTTGCCCTCGGACTTCTTAGGTCTCAGCTCTGGATGCAGAATCCAGCAATGCTCATCATCATGCCCTTTCTTTTTATAGTGAGTGCATGAAGCTTTTCCTTTCTGTGCAGTGTTATCCTTCCTTGCTTTCCACTTCTGTTTTCTTTTCTCCTTGCTCTTGCTTACAGTGGGTTGGGATGGTCCCCCAACTTCTGGATTTCCATTCTTTCCTCTAGCTTCTAGATGAGTAGCTTGTACATATACCTCATCTATACTAGTGGCATTAAACATGAGGATGGTATGCCTCATGTAGCTGTGTAGACCACCAATGTACTTCAAAAGAGTCTCTGGTGAGTCTAATGAGATACCCAACATCAATGCTCTCTTTCTGAACTCTTGAGTATACCCTTGTACACTTTGCCCTTTCAACTGCCGAAGAGTTTGCCAACTCAACATGGCTTGTTGCATGTAGGCCAATCGATAAAACTGCTTTTTGATTGCAGCAACAAATTCACTCCAGAAAAAGATGGTCTTACCATGTCTTTTCATATCAGCTTGGGTTCTTAATTCCCACCAAACCAAGGCAGTGCCTCCTAGGCGTAAGCTTGCCAGCTGAATCTTACTCTTGTCTGAGTCTATGTTCTGTACTCTGCAATACACATCAAGTTGTCTAATCCAATTGTCAAACTTTTCAGCATTTAGCTCTCCATCATATATAGGCAAATTGAATTTTACATCTAGCTTAATCAAAGATGCTATCTTATTATGCACAGGGCTATTAGGAGGTGTAGGAAATCTTTTTTCTTTCCCTTTCCCTTTTGAATGGTCATGGGAATGAGATTCATCTTCTTCTTTATCTTGTTTAGGGCCTGATGTATCTTCATCCCTATGCTTTCTAAAGTCCCTATACATTTCTTCTACCATAGACTTTATAGCTAGAAAACTTTCTATGAATTGAGGGTCTGGCCCTCTAGAACCTTCTTCTAACATTGTCTTCCGAGAATAGACTCTCCCAATTTCAGGATTAGTTTCCCCCAACTCTCCTCCTAGTTTGAGCTTTGATCTACTGAGCATTCACAGCCAACCACACAAGCTTGTCTAACCTTACAGCCTAGAGCCCTGATACCACTTGATCTGATAATCACCCTATGAGTGACCTCAGTTGAAGATTTATTAAACAAAAGGTATTACAAACTCATGCGTTGGTGTGTGTTTTGTGTTATTGAAACAACGAATCAATCAAATTGCCAATACACAGACATTTAAATGGAAAGACAACAGAGAAATACAGTAAGCAACACAAAGGCACAAACAATTTTTAATAAGGAGTTCACCCTACTTTCGAGGGCTACATCTCCGGTCCAGCTCTTAGTGGTGGCCTTGTT
The DNA here is from genome assembly GCA_000404065.3 of Pinus taeda. Classification (NCBI taxonomy): domain Eukaryota; kingdom Viridiplantae; phylum Streptophyta; class Pinopsida; order Pinales; family Pinaceae; genus Pinus; species Pinus taeda. The sequence goes on along the minus strand of APFE030250442.1, from coordinate 142,000 downwards.
TTATTGTGTCTTTAAGCAGAGAAATTACAATACAGGGACTCAATATGAGTTCTCCTGATAGCAGATTTTGCTTGGCAGGGTGGTTCTTGGATTCCCCAAGCCACTCACACTACACAGGCTCTTGTTCTTCCTACCAGCTCTGTGACCTTTGGTCTACAGTGGAAAGAGCCAAATGTGATGCTCAGTCCAGACAGATTCCTCTATGGGAAGGCTTGAATCTTCAAGCTCTATGGTGCTCGATGCTGTCTGTGGTCAGCTCGGCCCTCTGTCTCCTTTGCTTGGCTTTACTGTTCTTTGTGTTCAGTCTTCCTCTCCGGGTTCATTATTCACTGTCTCTCTTGGTCGCTTGGACTCCTCTCAAAATCCCCTTTCTTTTCGACTACCTCTGTTCATGGCTTTAACCATTCGATACCTATGCCTGTTCGGTTCCTCTCCCGCCTGCGTTGATTCTCCTTCTACAGCTGCACTTGTAGTTCCCTGTTCCGCGTCAGCATGAACGCTCGGGAAGTGCCACGTGTCCCCATCGGAACAGTGCCAGCCTGCTCGTCGATTCATTTCTTCGGTTATGTCGTGGATATGTTCTTTCTCCACCATGGCGGTCAAACGGATTCCAAATCCATTTAAATCGTGGCTTATTTCCCTGTCGATTTCGCTTCTTTCTATCGAGTGCAATCTCAGCCGTCTGATTTGGGCTCCTCAAGATCCGACGTCATACGCACGTCGAGCGCGGTTGACTTGCTCGACCGATAGTGCGCGATCACGGCAGTTTTTCTCTCACCTCCGCTACCACGCGTCGATCGCTAAGTGGGATCGCTTCGCTCTCCTCCAAAACCTCTTACCGTTCAAGGGCACCCTGATCAAAACCGTCGGTTTCCAAGGCGCGGGTCCTGCCTTTGTCCTTTAGCGCTTTTTGTTTCTCCGCCCGCGGTTCTCTGGCTCCCAACGTGACCAAGGGCTTAAGGCTCCCCCATTTCGGCCCTGTTTGCCCAGCCTAGCGCTAATCAAGCATCAAAAACCACCTCCTTTTCCTGATCCGGGGCTACTTTGACCGTCTGCGCGGTCTCCATGGGCCTCAGTCAGCGCGCTTTGACCGAGGTCCTTGTCGTTCCACGTCAGCTGCCATGGCCACTGGTTCAGGGTGTTTTTGATGCTGTTTTGGATTCTTTAGAAATTTGTTTCTTCCCGATACAGTCAATGTTCTTTGTCAGTCGTTTATGGATCCGATTCGGATCATTTGGAAACCCTAATTCCAAACAAATGAGTGCTTTGCATACAGGAAGTCTTCTTAACGTTGATTTTGTCTAGCATTATGAGGATGTGCTATAGTCATGAACATGTACTTGTCAGGTATATTAGCCAGTCTCTAGTTGTGGGTAGATTTGTCAAGGGAATTGGAGTCCCTTGAGAGATGGCGTGGATATGTTCAGTTGCAAGCAACGTGTTTGGCACAACAAGGTAAGGTAACTAGTATGTCAATATGTATATTTATGCACCAACAGATATGGTAACTAGTATGTCATTATGTTTATTTATGCACCGACAGATATGGGTTTATGGCAATATGATGCAGGGGATTGCATGGCAAAGAGACTGCCATGAAATATTCAAGAAGGCTCAAGTTGAGCTTTTCTTTGGAAGTACTGGGAACCATGGGGATTGAGTCATTGTGTCTATTGTTAGTCTTGTCCTTTTGGTCTTTCGTGATTTGTTGTGCTTGATTTGCGGCTTTGTTTATGTCTAGTGTATGGCCATACCACTTTGTTTGTGGAGTTGTGTTGTTATTGGTTTTCATAGTTTTCTTCTTGTTTGTTTCTTGTGCTTGTATTTTAAGTTTTGAGTCTTGGGAATTGGTTGAAAAATAAGGAAGTTAATAAAGCTCGGGGAGAGCTGTGTGGTACCTGAAAGGTAATGTAAGATTTAGATGAAGCTCGGTGCATGAGTAAGCGTAGCGGAAGGTAAGACTAATAGTTGGTAGGACTGGTTGGGTACATTGTGGTAAATGGACAATAGTAGTACAGACATGAGAAGGGTAACCATAAAAGGTAAAGTAAATGGACTTAAGGTGTCGAATGGTTTGATCAAGTTGGGAACGATGGTTCTCAATGTTGTGCATGTTGTGCGCAAATAAGATAGTTCTCTTAACCTAGACCTTCTGTTATCTGGTAATTATGTTATGATCATGATTATGCTGATGTTTATATATGTATACATGTATGTATGTATGTTGTTGTCTGACAGGATGATAATTGTTTTATGCTAATGATTTATATGTATGTATCTATGTATCTATGTATCTATGTCACTGCCTGACAAGGTTGTCAAGGATCGATCGTGTGGAGGAATGATTTTTTATGCAGGTGAATGGCATGAAGAGATTCCTAATTCATGAGAAATCAAATGGGAAAAGTAGTCTGACACATCTACGATGTCAATATCATGTGGTTATGAGTTGATATTATGTGATTATATTATGTCTATGTTATGGACAAGTTATACCAAGGGATGCATCAGTAGAATGAAAGTTGTGTGGTCTGTGACATGCTAGGATAAGCATGGATGGTGGAGAAACACTAGAAGCAAGTTTACCTAGTAGAGACCGTGTGGTTTGGATGTGTGGTACTATTGTTGTGCATATGTTGTATATGTTGTACATGTTGCATCTGTGATGTTGTGGGCATGCAGTGTTATGTATATATAGTGTGAAGTCATTTGTTTATGCAATGTTATGTACAGGGTGGTACAAATATTGTTGTGTGAATGTTGCATATGCAATGTTGGGTATAGACGGTGCTATGTACATGATGGATATGCGGTGTTGTGTGCATATGGTGTTGTGCGCATGTTGGATATGCAGTGTTGTGTATGGTGCTATGTACATGTTGTATATGCAGTGCTATGTACATATGACATTGTGTGCATGTTGTACATATGGTGTTGTGTGCATGATTGTACAAGTGGTGTTGTGAACATGTGGTATCGTGTACATGTACAAGTGGCATTGTGTGCATGTGGTGTTGTGTACATGTCGTGCATGCACATGTGTTATTGTGTACACGTTGTACAGGTGGTACGATGTACATGTGGTGTTGTGTACATGTTGTGCAGGTGGTGTTGTCTACATGTGATGCTGAGCATACGTTGTGCAGGTGGTGCTTTGTACAGGTGGTACTGTGTACGTGTTGTACATATGGTACTAGTGTACATGTGGTATTGTGTGTGTGTCGTACATGTTGTGTTGTGTACATGCGATATTATGTATGTGTATTGTGTAGTTGTGGTATTGTGGCATGCGTACTCGTTGTGTTGTACTCTCTGTAGTACATGTATTTTGTTGTATTGTACGCTAGGTGTAGGTACATGTATTGTGTGGCGTTGTACATCAAGTATAGATATATGAGTTGTGTTGTATATTGGGTGTATGTGTATGCATTTGTGGTGTTGCATGTTGTGTGTGGATGCATGTCTTGTGATGTACATTACGTACGTATACGTGTTGTGTTGTGTTATACACCAGGTGCAACTGTATGTATTGTGTTGTGTTGAACACTGGGTGTAGGTGTATGTTTTGTATGTCAGGTGTAGATGCATGTATTGCATGGTGTGGTATGTCGTGTGTGGTTGTATGTGTGGGATGTACACTATGTGTGTGTGCACATGGTTAAGGAGAAGGCACTTGGTGTTTGTCGGGTGTGGCAACCGATCCAGTGTCCACACAGAATAAAGACAAAGACAGAAGCTAAGGCTTGATTAAAGCATAAGTATTAGTATTTTACTTCAGTTTATTATGCATGTGATTTATGATTCTGGTTTGATCTATGATTATGGTTTATGATGGTTACATGTGATTTATGATTTTGATCTATGATGGTTGTGTTTCGAGCTAACTTGATGTGATATCTTATACATGATGATTTGGTCAAAGATGTTAGTTTGACTTGTTGTAACAAGAGGCAAACAAAATTGCAAATGTACGTTATTAACGAGCAACCAATGAGGTATGATTTGAAGTTATTTCAATTTATTTTGAATCTAATGGAAACTATGCTCTTGGTACAGGAACGCATGAACATGGCCAGTTGGGTGGTTGAAATCGACTGCAAAAATTGGCAACAACAACAAAATGAATTGGAAAATGTAGCAGTATGTTGGTAAAGAACTTCAGGAGCAGGGCCATTGTGGGACATTGGTACCCAATAGTGTCCATTGGTTTCCATGAGCATGCTATGACCGGTATGATGGTTCGAGACAGGTATGTGCCTTGGTTTTTGTGTCTTCTAATGAAAGGAAAACTTGCCAAGGGATGGACTACCTAGGATGGAAGTGTCACCAGAACTTGGAAGGTGAGTGACTGCATGGAAGGAGTTGACTAGATTGCCCGAGGGACTCTGTAGCAGAGAAGGGAAGACCGAGGATGGATTTGTTTTGGTCATTAGCATTGCCAGATGGAATCAAATGCACATTGGGAGTGCACTCTGGAACAATGAGCTGGTAACTGTTTAGTGAGAGGACAAGTGGCGCAGGATTATAGCATTGGACATTGGATGCAGATTTGACTTTTAAAGTGGATTATGAACTTCCTAGGAAGGAGGTGAATCCTAGTATTACATTGAGGGTGGAGGTGTGAGCCACCAGATTCCCTTGTTGCGGATGCAGGCATCATATCCTTTTATTTGTTGGTTAGGAAAATGTGCATGTGTATATATGTGTATTATTGCAAATACTATATCAAACTAGATTTATAAAGCTCCATAGACAGTATGGTTATTTGTTGGTTGAAGCAAATGTGATTAAGTATATGTTGTTACTATTGTAAATATCGTAATGAGGTATGTTATAAAGCTCCAGTAAACGGTATGTTTGTCATGTTTTAGTAGTGGTCATTGTACATACTACAAAGATCTATGTTATAAAGTTCCATGGGCAATATGTTTTGTTTTCAACAGTCTTGTTGGTTATAGGTGTCATTGAACACCGAGAACGGTGTTCCCCCAAGGGGGAGGGTACTGTAACAACCCTTGTGAAGATTCCATGTAAATATATATAAATATATGGCCACAGTCGATGGGACACGTATTCCAAGCTGAATGGTGGGAGAAACAATCTAGTGGGTCTTGATTCCGTTTTTTATGGCTAAGAGAATTGGCAAAGGCAATGGCTAAGGTTTTGGAAAGGCATGAGGCATTGATTGGCATTTATTTATGAAAATAATGGAAATTAGGAGAAAAAGGAGTTGAAAGGTCACAGGTTGCAGGTGAGGAGGAAAATCAAGGAAAATATTGGAAAATAAAGAAAATAGAGGCCCCATTCATAAAAAGGCTTCCGAGGATCAGTGGGTAAGCTTCTGACAGGTTTTGGTGGAGCTCTCTTCTATTCTCTCTCTCATACTCTTGGATACTTAGAGTTTTCTTGGAGCACTCTTGAAGGGTGTGGCATACTTGGATTTTTGGAACAAGGCAAAGGAAGAGCAGGAAAGCACAAAAGGGCATCGGGATCAGCGCTTTTGCTTGCAGGTACCGAGTTGCATGTATGATTTTTTCACTAGTTTCGACATGCATGGCACATGCATGTGGTTTCTTGGTTATGATCTGTCACTGGCATGGAGGATTGCCTTGATTGACAGTGGATTTGCCTAGCCTTTCCATTTCCTGGATAGCCATGGAGTTTGTGGGTTTATTTCCTTGTTTGGTTTGGTTGGTTCTCATGTTTCCATAGCTTGGGTTGAGTTATTAGTTCCTGGAAGCCTTGGTTGGACAAACGCTCTGGAAGCCCTATAACAGCTTGGGTTGAGTTACTAATCCTAGAAGCCCTGGTTGGACAAACGCTCTGGAAGCCCTGCAACAGCTTGGGTTGAATTACTAGTCCTGAAAGCCTTGGTTGGACAAACGCTTTGGAAACCCTTGGTGGGTTGAGTTACTAGTCTTGGAATCCCTAGTTGGACAAACGCTCTGGAAGCCCGGAAAATGTTGTGGGTTGAGTTACTAGTCCTAGAAGCCTTGGTTGGACAAACGCTTTGGAGCCCAGCAGCAGCCATGAGTTGAGTTACTAGTCCTGGAAGCCTTGGTTGGACAAACGCTCTGGAGCCCACCAGCAGCTGTGGGTTGAGTTAGTAGTCCTGGGAGCCGCGTTGGAACAAACGCTCTAGAAGCCCTAGAAGGCTTGGATAGAGACCGATTTGATGATGGTTTGTGATGTCCGACTGTGAGGTGGAATCATTGTTTGATGGGTTGAGGTGGATGGCCTCTAGAAGCCCTCGATGAGTTTTGATTGATGTGTTCTATGAGATCCCATATTCATGCTTGGACTATGGCACGAGGGTGAATGGTTGAAAAAAGATTTGGCTCAACCATTCTACAGACGGGTGGAACATGGAAGTCCCATCCCGGGTTTGGATTTGCATCATTAATGAAAGGTTATTTCTCCTTGTATCTCTATGAGCATTACGATGGATTATATGTGGTTTATATGGCTGTGATTTCATTGGTATTTATGTCCCTATTATGCTAGTTATGTATGTATTTTATGACAGCAGTTAAGTGTGCCTCCCATCATGTTCTTACTTGTTATTGAATGATCAATGTATTTATGACCTAATGGATGAAATGGCAGCTAATGTGATAAGGAGACAATGCTTCATAGCGAATCTCATATAAGTATGAGACCCCTATGCTCAGATCTATTATTTACACCTGTAGGTTGCATATTTACTAAGTGTTTGACAAAAATCTCTGTCATGGGTAGGCTTGGTTAGGTCAAGCCCTTGATCAAGTTTTATGTTAGAGGCCTTGCCTTGGCGTCATCTATTGTCTTGGAAAGTATCATCAAGTTCTGGGCATTGGATTGGAAACTAGCCCTAAAAAAGTGGCTTAAATCTTGCAGTCTCTGGCACAAAACTCGCTGAAAAAGACTACAATCTCTCCCTTGTAGGCATTGTGGGAGCGACTATAGGGTTCCAGTCGCATGCATGTCTTGTCATGGGAGCGACTTTGGATTTAGTTCATTGAACTGCTAGGTTAACTCAGGGGTTGGGCACCTGGAGTGGTGGATTAGCTCCTGGGGTCCTGAAGCACCTGAGGGAGGTCTGTAAGGTCTTGTTTTGTCGACTCCATTTCCTTAAGGTTACCTAGGAGGTTTTGTCTTATCATGGTGGCCTCTCGTCGCATGTTTACCCCAGAGGAGGGTGTTACATCTGAAAGTGTCATTGAGTTATGGGCAATGACCTAAGCTCTGGGTCTAAAAAAGTGGCACAAATCCCAGAGTCACAGGTGACAAGAAAACTCCACAGACGCATGCATACGCACGTTGTGGGAGCGTTTGGAGCCTCCTAGACGCATGCATGTCCATATCAAGGGAGTGTCCAGGGGTTTAATGGTATAAAACTTTCGTTGGTCTCAAGGGCTAGTTACCTGGGTAGTTGGGATGGCTCCTGGGAGTTCTATTGCTGCTTTGAAAAGGTTTATATGGTGTTTTTCTGTCAATTCCACTTCCTTAAGGTCACCTAGGAGGTTGAATCCCATCATAGTGGCCTCTTGTCGCGTATTTACCTCATTTGGCCAGTTACTTGCATAGATGTGGGATGAGGGTGTTACAATCAATTTCTTAACCAAAGAGCCAATAGTTGGGGATTGAGATCTTGCTTGAAAATCTAAAGGGCAAAATTCATTATTAGAGGACCAGATTGCCCCAAGATCGATCCTTTTTAGTTGACGAGAGCCTTTAATCCTTGAGGATCGTGAGCATTTTCATAGTAGCAACCAAGATCGAACAATATTGTGGGCTGAATTCCGATTTTCTTTGTGAAACGAGACCCTAAATCCTTAGGAGATTGAATGCACCAAACTTCGGAAGGGTGAACACTCATTCTTTAATAATGTGTGGACTGAGCATAAGCCAAGTCATCATTTACTGGAAACCACGTGTACTGCCCATAAGGCTGAATCAACTGTCGTTGTAACAAATCTATCCTCTGAGGAACGTTGGGTGGATCAAGTTGTCGGGTCTGTAAACTGACCCACTGCTCATGTAATCTAGCGTCGGCTTGGTGCTAGGGACCACATAATTTGGTATCGGCCTGGCACTAGGAACCACCACCAGAGGGAAAACAACCCTAACAGATTTGTGAGATGGGTGGAGTAGCTGAGACACTTGTTCCTCATCCACTAGGCAATGTGTGGTACGTATAATTCAAGGGATCAAATCGTCGTCTCAAAGAATCAATAGTTGTGATCGTGAATTGTTTCATGTGACCATTATAAAGTGATTTACGTAGCCGCCGACACCATTAGCATATATGAAAGCACGAAGAATGTAGCACAGGAAAGACTGGAAAGGATGCATGAGCAGAAGGTCAAGGATCACGCTGGATCAAGTTGTGACTTCGAGTGAAGTATGGTGACCTGTATTATGTGTACAATCGTCGAAAGATCAGACTAGGGTTTGCGAATAGTATACATGCACAAGGGAATGAATGATCAATGACTGCGTAGAATTAATATTGGTTGTGGACAGACTAATCCATTCATTTTGTTTGAACATCGTGATTGCATCCAACAATTGCTCGTGGTGTGAATGTGGATTACTAGAATGCGGAGCAATATATGAACCTATGCGCATCAAAGTGGAGCACTACGAGCTGTGTGTGACTGTACGATAGAGTACTAAAATTGCTTGCATATAATGTAGCAGTGGATTGAGCTGTAGTTGTGAGTATAGAGTTGACGGGTATGGTTGAGCCTACATTTGTTTGTTTTAGTACCAGTGTGATGGGAGCACGAAAGTGGGGTGCGAACCAGTGTGAGCAGTCGATTGGTAGGAAGGTTGTATGTTCACACGCATTAGTAATGGGTGCAGGGACGTGCAACAGAGAATGATTTAATCGTTGGCGACTTATGCATAGAGGTTAGATGGTGCAGCCGGACGCATCCTGCACGCCTATAGCAGAGATCGTTGACAGCGAGAAATTGAAGTCATGGTGCATACCCTCTGGAGAGCATAAGAATTTGTGTCAGAGTAACGAGAAAGAATGTGATTCCTGTAATCTGTAACACAGAGGAGCGGGTGCAACGTTATTGTATGTGTTGCAATAATCACATATAGGTGAAAAAGGATCTATCTTACTGAGTCTAGTATGTAATGATAGAATTGTTGCTAAGAATGTGTTGTATTCTAGCATTGATGTCAAGTTATGAGATCTTGTGAATATACTGCTTGAAGGTGTATAACAGCGAGTTCCAATACTGGAGTAGACCATTTCGAGAACACATAGTAAAGATACACCTGTTGTGTAATGTATGGTTGTTGCAAGGCGTGTCAAGCATAATGTTGTTGTCTTATGGGTTGAGTCGAAATATATGTTGCTTTATCTTGAGTCCGTTGCCATTAGAATTCATGAGTAAGAGTGTGAGGGCATAATGTTGATCACCATCCATAAATAGTTGTTGTGTCGTATAAGCCTTAACACCTTTGTTGATGCCAAATCCTTAGCAAAGGATAGGTTTTGAGTTGATTGTGGCAAAGCAGATTGTTGTTGCTGCTAGTATTTCGTATGGCCATGTAAATGTTGTGAGTTGGGGTGTGAGAGCTTGTCAGCTAAAATCATGCATAAAACAGTTTATATACTTGTCATCATTAAACTAAAACATGGATAAGACCTTCAAAACTGCCCTTGATAAAATTGCAGCAGAAATTAACAAATCCCTTTCCAAGGGGATACTTACTTCGCTACAGCAAGAGCAACCACAAAAAAAACATGAGTTGGATACAAAATTTATGCACTTGGAACAAATTTGAGATGCAAGGGGTTACAACAAAGGTCATTCTCAAACTAGAAGAACTTGCCTCACTTCTCTCTAAAGTACATCAGTCAGATGGAAAGAGCTTGGTTTGGGCTCTAAAACCAGCCATGATTGCTCTCATACAACACAAATTTTTGGAGCATCCTTGTGTAGGGGTCAAACTTCCAGCTGCTTCTTGTCTTGGTAGTATCATGATGTTGACCACATCTATACCTCCTTACAATGATGGCCTTATGAGGAGAGTCTTCAGACTGATAGTAGAGACCTTTCAAGATTTGGATAATAGTGAGGGCCCTACCTTTGGGAAGAAGCATGAAATTCTAGAAGTCATGGCCCTGGTTAGATCTTATGACCTCATGTTTGAGTTGGAGTGTGACGATTTGATCCTACAGATGTTCCAATGCTTCTTCAGCATTAGGACACATCATCCTGACACAGTCATAACACACATGTAGTCCATTTTGTCCTCATGTATGAGAGGCCATGATGCCATTTGCAGAAGGATGCAGTCTAGGTTGTTGGCCATTTGGAGGGAGGAACAGTTGGTTTCACTTGCTACTTATGAACTAACCGAAAGGTTAGTTGAGAAGAACATTGGATTGTTTAGGAGATGGTTGACCCAGGAGGAGTTGTAGTCAATTTATGGTGACCAACCATGCAACAAGAATGAGCTGAGGAGGAAGGGTCTTTGCTTCATCTGCAAGGAACCTTGGGGACCTGACCATTCATGCTTGAGAGATGCAGAGGAGATGGCAGAGGTAGAGCAAGAGGATATTCCTTCTGTCTTTCAGGATGAGAACTCTTCTTTGAATGAGCCCATTGGGTCATACAAGGATACCTCTAGGGAGCATGAGCAGTCATGTGAAGTTGCTGACGGTAGGCCAAATTTATATTCCAGTGTGTATGGTGAGCAGTTAGTGGACCCTATGGGAGACATTCGAGATGATGAGTCACTAGTGATGATTCAACAGGAGTAGCATATGGTGGAGAATGAGTCAGCTCAGGAGGATGATATGCACAATATGCACGATGAGCCTTTTGGGGAGAGCCAGTTGGAGGTTCATGTTGAGCCCACAATGGAGGAGGATGAGCATCCATCCTTGGGGCCAAATATTGGTGAGGAGAAGGCACATGTACAGGCAACTAGCAGGGTGGCAGTATTTGCAGACACATGTTCTCAGGAGGTGCAAGGGTCTAACCCGATTGTTTTGCAAAATGTTGGTAGACTGGAGGAGCGTGGAGATTCCAGCCAAATGAGGGTGGATCTTTTTGAGATGGTGGTGCATCCACCTTTGGGCCAACCCACTAATGAGGTGTAGGTACTTGCACAGGCAGCTCGCAGAGTTGCAGTACTTTCAAGGAGCAACCCTCTCCAAGAGTACATAAACAAGGCTTGCAACACATCTTGCCCATTTTTGCCTATTACAGAGAGGGGCAAGTTTTCTCAGACAAATCTTGTTGATGGATCGGACAGAGCGGCATGAGTTGAGCATGGACCAACGGCAGCATAATAGACTTGTTCCATACATAGGTGTCCAGGCATTCGATTCTTTTCACAAGATAGATTGGCAGGAGATCATGAGTCAGTATCCTATTGATGGACTATCATTCTTAGTCCGGGGCACAGTACAGCAAAAGCCCTTAGATGAGAGTGTTACTGCATGTTTCAGTGGACAGTGGGATGTGGATTGGCAGTTCATCAATATTTCAGTAACACTAGCCCAGCATCAGCAGAGTGGGGTTGACCTTGGCCTATGCCAGATGTTGGATTGGAGAGAGGTCATGAGTAAGTATTCACTTGATGGAGTAACAACTATAGTTGGATACATAGCACAGTCAGAGCCATGGGACTTGGGCAATGATTGGTCTTCGTGGCATTGGGATCCAGGTGGATCTACGGGTAGCAAGATGAGTCAAAGATGGGCATGGGATCCAGGTATTGAGGGATCCAGTCATGTTTGGATTGCTTGGAGGCATGATGTGGACCAGTGGTTCATATGGGATCCTAGTATCAGTTTGCAGATGCCTCTACAGTTGACAAGTGCGAATTGCTTGAGGGCAAGCAATCTTGGGGCGGGGGGATTTGTGATGTTCCTTTTTCTAGTGTTCCTTATGGCATGGTTAGGATGGAATTTCAGAGATGGGGAAAGACAGGTCACAAGAGCAGGTTAGCGTCATCGGCAGGCCCAAGGGGCTTTTGGAGGGGTTTTAAGGAGTTTTTATGGGTTCTGATGGCATTCACTTGGTATATTCCATCATCTGCACAGTTTGCCTTTCGTTCCGTTGCATTATGACAACTTTCAAAAAAAAGAGTTATTAATCGGCTCGACTCAATTAATTATGCTTAAGGTGGCATTTCGGGAGGAATACTTGGCAGAACACCTTAGTGTAATAGCTTGTTGGAACCAAAACGAGAAGATCTACATGATGGGATGGTTAGAAATGATTTTCAGTGGCATGAGGAGGCATGGTGGCCAATTTACCATTTTCCCACTTTAAAAAGAATATTTTAATGAAGGGAAATGTGCTTAATGATTAAAATAACATTAAAATAGGAGTTGTTACCCACCATTTTGTGGGTGATATCCTGAGGAGAATTTTTTTCTCCAAGATGGTCCTCAGTTGATAGCTAGCAGCCCCTTGCAGCAACCAACTAGCTGTTGTGCCATTTCTCCGCTACCTGAGCCAGCCATGTGGTCCCTCACCCATCTGCCATGATCATATGTTTGAAGGTGGGCCTCCCGAACCTAAAGGTATGCCTTGTCATTTGGTAATTGAGTATTGTAGTTTGCTTATCATGGACACATCTGAACATGGATTAATGGGGGGATTCTCTGGAAAAAATGGGATAGGTCTGTGTTCTTGTCCCCTAGACCCCTTTTTCAATGTTAACCTTGAATTCTAGTGTTGTGGGATCTCTTTTAGTGACCATTTGGCTTTAGGTATTGTACTTCATGGGAAACCCTGATTTTGGTTGCGTAGTCCTGCTCCTTCATCCACATATATTGCCCCCTTTCCACTCATTGTAACCATATTTATCATTTCTCCCACCTGGGTCCACATTCCTCCACTGGGTCCACATAAGGTTAGTTTTCCCCTTCCCCTTGCCCACACCTTGGGTCAGGCCTGGAATGATGCTCCGGAAGTTGATGCAGCTGAAAAGAAAAGAAAAAGCATAATTGGCCACATTCAACAGGAAAATGTATCACAAAATGCAAAAGATGGTCAAGACAAACACATTTAGCACATGAGCAAAAGCCAATACATGAGCTCTACCCCATCATCATGGCCATCACCCTGGTTCCTACAGGCCCTAGATGAGCCTCCTTTATCATTTAGGAACCCGTGATTGTCCCAAACCCTGGTGGGCAATGAATTGCCCTACCTTAAAGGGGGTATCCACTGCTATATCTCACACATCATGCTCTTACCCCTTGAGCCCCGAGCAGTTAATTAAAGAAAAATCATAAAAGGCAAAGGCCATATAAAGAAGGGTGGAAAAATCAAGGTCGGGGCACCTCATGTACCACGATTTCTCCATCCTATACATTATATACCCAAGTGTGGGATTCCTTTTTACTAACTACCCTTGTACCCGAGCATGTGGCCCAGGGCTACCCCTTTTCACTCCCGACTCCATTCATCTCTTTATCGCATGCCACCACCTTTTAAAGGATGTACCTTGGACATATTATCCCCTTTAGAAATAGAAACCACCTAATGGGATGCTTGGTTAACCCCATTTGGAGCTTGGAGACATTAGCAAATGCCAAAGCCCATTATGGAAGGGCATGCCATTATGAAGTCCCCACCTGTTGTCCATGGTTTGTAAGCTTTTTTACTCGATTTCCTTGATGACTTGTTGTACTGGAAGGCTAGGGGACGCATTGGATCTTATGCAAGATTGCAGGGGGTCTCCATATTGGGTATATACGAGGTCCTAAACTTCTAGAGGGCTACATTGGCGCATGTAGGGTGTGTGTTGAGAGCCACGGGCCTCCACAATAGTAGACAGCACTCCATGGATCCCAAAAGTTGTTAAGAGATTGCTCGAGATTCACCTATTGGACAAGGAAGATGCACCTGGTTCACCTTTGCCCAGCCAGCACCACAATTGTACCATGCACTTGGCAGATGACCAAGGACTTGTATGTTGATGTGGCATCACTTACACCATCATCTGAGCCCTTACAGATGGCCTATAGGCATCTTCGACTTACCTGGGGACCCATGACGTCACTTGTGTGCCCTCACATCCATTGGGAGCACCACAGGTTTATTATCTGGAAAACAAGGGGTCAACCCCTTGTCCATTTCTTTTCGAAGTCTAATTCATCATTTTGGCACTTATGGACTTTCATCAGGCTTCTTAGAGAGCCCAACAACATGCATTATTGATTATTTGACCTCTTGGGAGGCTTATTATGTTATTTATGAGCTAGTTTGGTGGGCTTGTCACCAAAAGATAGTTATTTGCACATTATTTTAGTTGATGGGCTAATGTAGGCTCAAATTAGGTAATTCAAACTCCTAATGAGCATATAAATAGGAGATACATGAATTCATTTTGTATCATCACTGGGATTGGATATTTTTCTCTCTTGAGAATTTTGCATTTTCTTCTTAGTGGACGAAATTGGAGAATGGACGAATTTTCATGTTTGGATTGCATTTTCTTATCTTGGAGCTTCTTAATTCGCAATTGTATTGGTGGTTGGATATATTCTCTTACATGTAAGTACAAATTCGATGTTATTTTCTTTTACTTTTTCACATACATTGATCATGGGATTTTCGCTATTTTAGGGCTAATTGTTGCATCAATTTACTACTTCATTGTGGAATTGTGTAGAGATATAGCATATCTCTATGTATAGGCCATGTTTGTTGAAAGAAATTTCCTAGAAATCGACGTTATCTTGATAAGCCATCTTGATTTGCAAATGAAATTTAAATGCTTTAAGGTCACTCTCTTTCTTTTCCCTAATGCTAAACGAAGTTGCCCTTAAAAGCCTCCTTGAGCTAGAAACGAAATCCATTCTCATAATTCTTCTTGACTCCATATCCCCAAAGGAATTAGGCATTGATCCACCATAAGTGATAACCTTAGAATCTCCTTCTTCACCTTTTCCCCTTCTTTTCTAGGTCTAGCCACACTAGGCCACCTAGGGCATCATTTTCCCGACAAAGTAGCCATAGAAAAAGTTTGATCTCCTGGCCTGTATTGCATTGGTGTGTCTTCAAGCTCTCCTCTAAATTTGAAGAAATTCTGACAGTGGGATTGCGAGATATCCCAATCCCTAGCCCTGAGACCAAACTTTGCCCTGATGTTCCCTAAGCTAGTACCTCATATGATCAATTTGGCACCTCTAATTGAAAACTCTTATGTTGATCCATTCCCCTTGTTTAGGTTAAGATCATCATTGGTTGCTAAACTCCCTCACCTTAACCTAGGCTAGGCCCACTTGGCCTGTGTGGTCCCATTTCTCATCAAAGACAATTCTTCCAATACAACTCGGGAATCCAAGTTTTGCAAGGATTTTAGGAATTGGGAAACTCCTTTACAAGTCATATTCCCTTAACTTAGCCCTTAAACCCTCACCTCCTTCCCCTAGAAAGTTGTGTACCTTGCTTAAACAGCGAGCGGGCTCCATTTTTAACCTCCATCCACGAAAAAGATCATTAAGGTCACTTCACATCCATTTGTTGATTCATCCTTCACAAGTGACTTTTTATATACTAGGGCTCCTCCCATTGGTCAAAGTCCATAAAGAGTAGGGAATCTTAGCTGAGGTGACAGTGGACTAAGCCTCCATAGTTTCCCTTGATCTAGCAGTTATGCCTTTAGGACCCCCCTTTTAGGCCCCCTACTAGTTTGATCGATAACAAGAGCTTCTAGAGGGGTCCATCAAATCTATAAAAAGAGGAGGAGGCCATTAGAGGACATCTTGGATTTGAGCATTGTCTTGTATGAAAGGTTTGAGAACCCGTTTCTCTACTTCATTGTAGCCCCAGGGCAGAAACCCTCGGGTGATTCAATGAGATTGGGCGAATACCCATCTCCCCTTGGTGAATTCATCCAGAATTCATAGGAGGGATTAGCAATGCACTTCATGTCAGTTTGGTGGAGGGCCCGTGCAGCATTGGAGCAGATTATCTTGGAGGCCAGCTTCTCATCTTAGCTATTTTGGTTGTATATGCACGTAACCCAAATATATCTATTATAATAAAAGTTGAGATCATTTTTTGCTTGTCATGTTGTTGTGGTACTAAACTTTATTACTTATATTTTACATGGCAATCTTCTGTTAATTGAATGGAACCTAGTCTGAAGCATTTGTGAGCTGAAACTCTGAAAATCTGTCAAACTTTCCCCTTTGGGATATTACAGAAGAAAAGAAGGTGAGATAATGATGTCTCGTTAAGTGATATGATCACTAAGGATTTCTAGACCAGTGCATGTCAATTGGGAAATATGGAGTCAAGGCTTACTTTGATTTGATGATTTTTGCTCTAGCAAGGAGACCTATGCAACTTCGCTAGCCCTAATGAAGGCAGTGACACAGCTACAAGAGGATTTTATACTTCGAGACAATGTTTAATGGAATTTCAAGGATGCAATACACAAGATTGACCTCTAGGAACATTCTTTCATCATAGCCTATGAGGAATGCATGCAATTCTTCCAACAATTTTAATGTTCTCACAAATTCGTATTAAATTAGGGCACATTAATCATCATGAAATGAAATTCCATACATTAGACATTAAACAAGGTAAAAAAAATAGCATTGAAAAGCACTTACAAGGCAATGAGAGTATATCCATCCATTAACATTGCAAAAACAAGCTCCAAGAAAGACAACGAAAACTTTCCAAATGTCAAAGTACATCCCAACATCCAAATTTCGTCCAAAATTACAGGGCCGAGTTTTTTTCACAAGAGAAACCGAAATCCAATTGATGATGAATTACAAATGAGTCTTACTTTTATTTATATGAGCCTCAAGGGGTTCGATTTACTCTAATTAGCCTAACAAAACCCTAAAAACAACTTTAATGTGAAAAATAATCATCTAATTGGTGACAAGCACACCGACTAGCTCAAAAGTACTCAACAAGCCTTCCTAATGGAGTGGAAATGATAGAAAAATGGCACAAAGGGGCCATTGGAAAACCTAGATAAGTCCTCCATGTGCCAAGATCAAGAGGAGGGTGCCCATGATGATGATCAAGGGGTTGGCCCCTTGGTTTCCAAGCAAAACATCTATGGTGCTCCCAAGTGGCTGTGGGGCACTATGAATGGTCTTATGGGTCTCCAACGGGATTGAACATGTCCATGCTCCAGCAATAAGGGCTAGAATGATGATACAAGCCCTCCCATATCTCCCAGGGAGAGACAAAACCCCATCTGAGCTCTAGATCAACTACCAAGTGTATGGTGCAAGTATGTGGCCGCTGGACAACGTGGTCCAAGTGCATCATCATCTTTGTATAGTTGGGGCATGAACAAGCAATATGGGGTGATGAAGAAGCTCATGGCGTGGCTAATCACTGCTCTACTGTGGTGGAGGCCCATGGTTCTCAACACTCACCCTACAAGTGTCATCATGACCCTCTAAAGGGCTTGGATCCCATATAGGAAGGCCAAGCCCAAAATGAAGACCCACCTGCAATCCTGTATAAGATCCAATGCATTTCGTCACCTTCCAATACAACAATTCATTAGAGCAATTAAGTAAATAAGCTTGCAAATCAGGGGCAAAGTGGACACTTCATAGTGGCATGCCCTTCCAAATGGTCTTTAGAATGTATAGGTGTCCCCAAGCTCAAGAAGGAGGTTAATAAAGGACCCTATTAGATGGTTTCAACCTCTAAGAGAGTGACAAGTCCATGGTACATCCGTCAAATGGCAAGTGTTATGTGAAATAATAGTGGAATGGAGGGAGATAGCAAGGGAAGACTCCAAACCACATGTCATGGCATAAGGATAGCTATAATGAGGGAAGCCCACACATGGGTATATAGATGTAGGAGGGAGAAATCGTGGTACACGAGTTACCCTGACCTTTGTTTGCCAGCCTTCTTCATATGCCTTTTGCCTTTTATTGATTCTTCTTTCTTTTAACTGCTCGGGGCTCTAGGGAATGAAAGCATGATGCATATGATATAGCAATGAATACCCCCTTAAGGTTAGGCAGTTTATCACCCACCAGGGGTTGGAACAATCATGGGTTCCCTAATGATATAGGGGACTCATATAGGGGGGCCTAGGAACCAGGGTAATGGCCATAATGATAGGGGGTAGAGTTCATGTTTGGCTTTTGCCCACGCGCTAAATTCTTATGTCCCGACCATCTTTTGCATTTTATGGTACATTTTCTATTGTAAGTGGCCCTGGGGCATCGTTCCAGCCCTGACCCAAAGTGTGGACAAGGGGAGGGGGAGGCTAACTCCTTGTGGACCCAATGAACAAATGTGGACCCGAATGGGAAAAGTGTGAAAAGGGGTTATAATAAGTGGAGGGGAGTGATGTATATGGTGTCGGGAAGTAGGACCACATTGACTAAAAACCCTAAGGAGAAGGACGAAGCTTGCATTGGATTCCAAGTAGGTATTCCTTCCATATTTCAAACGTCTCTAAGGAAAGCATTGTAGTTTTGTCTTGGTTGTTTCTACGCTAAGCCAATAAGTCTAGGGAGATTGTTTCTATCTTCAGAAGGAATTTATCCATAAAACACCCCCACTAATCTATGCCCAACGTGTCCATGATAAGCAAGCAAAAATACCCAATTACATAATGAAAGCCATACCTTCAGGGTTGGAAGGCCCACCTTCAAACATACGATCATAGCAAATGGGCGAGGGCATGTAATGGTTGGATTAGGTGGTGGAGAATGGTGGCAGATTGAGCTATTTGGTGGCTGCAAGGGGTTGTTGGCTGCCAAATGGAGTCAAATCTAGGATAAAAATTCTTCTATGGCTGTCACCCACTACCAATGGGTAACACGTATGCAAGATCATTTAACAACTATAGGAGGACCCAAATGCAGTGTAAAAAATTATGTGGAAGAATGAGTTGTTGTGGTATCAAGATCACTTACATAAAAAATCTCAACTCAAATAGACGGCCCTTTTGTAATTTCACACTTCTCCTGTACAAGGACATTCATGGTCCTTGAAAACATACCATAGGATCAAGAAAAGAAATTTGGAATGTCTCAAAATAATGTGCAAAAGTTTGTGTCTGAATGTGTGGTATGCCAATAGAATAAGGGAGGGGCAATCAAGACCATGGGGCTCCTTCAACCATTATCCATATCAAACTAGCGTTGGGAAGAAGTTTCTATGGATTTTATTACAGGTTTACCGAAATCTGAAGGAAAAAATGCCATTATGGTAGTGGTAGATCGAATGACACAATATGCCCATTTTTCTCTCTCTCATCCTTTTAAAGCAAGTACAGTCTATGTCACATGGTTCGGGTTTAAGTTCGAGTTTGAAAAAGACAAAGTTTGATTTGAATTCGAATTTCTTGATAAGATTTGAATAAGGTTCATCTTAGGTTGGAGTATGTCTATATATATAAATTAATAATAACACTTAATATATATTAACCTTTATTGTGTGTGTATATATATATCCCTTCTTATATTAATTTATAACTATATAAAAAAAATATTATCATTTAATATGAACCTTTTTTTTGTGGTTCACTGTCCTCGGAGATCAATGACTGCTACATCCACAGAATATTTGTACTAGGCAGATCCACCACCCGAATGAAGTATATTAATAAAAAATAGTTGATGAAATCAGAAAATACAAAATTATAAACCATCATGGACCATGGTTTGTGATATAAAATCATATTAACAAACAATAAATAGTTTATAAAATCAAAAAAGAGAGAATGATAAGCCAATTTCCTGACGTCTGCGAACTATAGACCATGGTTTGAGTGATGACTTGTGCGTCGTCACAGAATGACCATGGTCAACAGAGCAACAACTTGAGTTGTAATAGTGTGAGCATGGCCAATAGCAAGTTCTGACCATCACACATTAACCATCGCCACAAGTATTGTATGGAGACACCAATTGCCCGATGTAGCAAATCAAACAGCACCACAGTGCAGAGATGAGGCCCAAGCCTCGACATTTGCAACTAGTCCAGTCGGTAGGAGTAAGTTGTGTAGAAGTTAACTAGTAAATTCTGAATGGAACTCACAGTGACACATATAAGACTTTGATTCAATCTCACAAAAGCATGTGGAAGTAGCCAGTGGCATATAACCTCAATGAAATTTTTTCCGAACCCAAATGAACTTCCAAATTTCTTCGTTGTTCGTCGGATTTCGAATTTCAACCTTGAAGTTCAACGACCACTGTGATTTAGAGTACAGTGGTAGAAGCATTCGTGGAAACAGTCCAAAAGCTATATGGAATACCAAAGATTATTATAATTGATAGAGATCCAATTTTCACTAGATACTTTTGGACTGAATCATTTTCTTGTTTGGATACTCAATTAGCTTACAGTTCATCTTACCATCCTCAATTCGACGGGGAAATTGCAATTGTGAATAAATGTTTAGAAGGATACCTATATTTCTTTACATTTGATAAATAAACACAATGGGTCCAATGGTTTCCCATGGCAGAATGATGGTACAACACATCCATTCCATATCTCATTAAAAGTTTCCCCATTTGTGGCACTAAATGGATATCATCGTCCATCCATCACATCATCCTTGGAAGGGACTATAAAGGCTCAAGCAGAAGAGGACCACATAAGGCACCACCAAGAGGTTTTTAAACTATTGAAGGACAACTTGGTTATAGCATAAATAAGATGAAACAACAAGTAGATCGACATCACAGTGAAGGGGAATTTGAAGTGGGGGGTTGGTTATTTGAGAGACTACAATCATATAAATAGATGGCCCCTATAAGGTGTTGCAAATTATTGGAAGTATGGTTTACAAATTAGAGTTGCCTCCATCTTCACATGTACATCCAATCTTCCATGTTTCTTGCTTAAAAAAGGTAATCGATGACAAGATCTTTGTCCAAACTATTTTACTAGAGATTAATGAAAAAGGTAAAATCATGCTAGAACTAAAAACAATCCTAGAGACAAGGATTAAGCAACTGAGAAATCGAGCAATTATTGAGTACCTTATCAAATGGTAGAACCTACCAATGGAAGAGGCGACATGGGAAGATGAGTTGTTCATGCAAGAACACCTACAAATAGTCAAGTGTTGAGGACAACAATTGTTTGAAGGACAATTTGCCTTCCTCCAGGATCGACAGATTCATGAAGCGATTGGTACTACTCAAGAAGTGATGCATTCTATCCAGACAAAGAAGATTAAAGGTATGATCATCAAGGTAGAACTCTCAAAGGCTTTTGATCAGGTAAGTTGGTTATACCTCTGAATGCTCCTAACTCATTTAGGATTCCCATATGAGTTTATAAAATGGATCGTGTGTTGCATCACAAACATATCCTTTAGTGTCTTGGTCAATGGAGTGGCAACACCTTTCTTTCACTCTGAAAGAGGCCTCAGGCAAGGGTGCCCCCTGTCCCCCTTGCTTTTTCTATTGGTTATGGAGGGACTTAGTAGACTTATTAAAGATATGCACCTCAGAGGAAGACTCACGAGAATCAGGATCACTGACAGATGCATAATAACTCATTTACTCTTTGTGGATGATGTGTTGATATTCCTAAATGGTGGAATTGGGGATTTGACTACCTTTCGGAACACCATCTCCCTCTTTCAAACTGCAACAAGCATGATCATAAACAACTCTAAATCCACCATCACAGTTTCTAAATGCACCCCAAATGAGATCTAGTTTGCTCTTCATCGGTTCCCTTTCACCCTTCTACAGTTGGAGGATGGACTCAGGTATCTAGGTTACAGGATAAAGCCCTATGGCTACAAAATAGCTGACTGGACATGGTTAATTTCAAAGTTAGAAAGAAGACTCAATATATGGTACCATAAGTATCTTTCTAGGGCTGGAAGACTAGTTCTCATCAAAGTTGTTCTGGAAGCCACTCCGGTGTACTGGATGTCCCTAGCCTGGATACTTGGAGGAATCCTTAATAGAATACAAAATCTCTGTTGCAGGTTTCTCTGGAAAGGTAATCAAACAGGGAGGATTTTCGCATGGGCAAAAAGGGATCTGCTTACCCTCCCAAATTGTTGACACCTAATCCTCTGCGATTGGGTGAATTTGAATGTGAACAGTCATCAAGAAGATGAACTGAGCAGTCACATTCATGTATATAACAAATATCTACCTAATGAAATATATGAATCAGTTTTTTCTGCCAAGTCTGGAGTTACTCCTAGCCTGACATGGTATCAAAGCACAGGTCCCAGGTTCCTTTTTTAAGCATGCCTTGTAACTCCTCTGTCCCATACTCTGCCATAACGCATCTGTCAATAGCATCCGTTGGTTAACCTCTAACATGGTGAACGCCTGAACGTTTGATGAGGCCGCCCGAACATGAACGTTTCAGATTCCAAACTGAGGCTGCGTGAATGGTATCAGGTATCAAAGCGTTTGAATTGTTGAATGTATTAACACTATTGAAGTGTTGTATTGAACGCTGGATAAATGGTGTATTGAACGGCGTATCGTTTAATATATTAACGTTGTTGAAGTGTTGTATTGAACGCTGGATAAATGGTGTATTGAACTGTGTATCATTTAATATATTAACGCTGTTGAAGTGTTGTATTGAACGCTGGATAATTGGTGTATTGAACTGCGTATCGTTTAATATATTAATGGTGTATTGAATGCTGGATAAATGGTGTATTGAACTGCGTATCGTTTAATATATTAACGTTGTTGAATATATATCGTTGTATTGAATGGAGTTACATTTAACCGCGTTGAATGTATAATGGAGTTGCGCTGTTTTGTATTGAAGAGTTACTGCGTATAGTTTAATATATGAACGTTGGCATCAAGGTATTTAACTTCCAACACAGGTAAAAGACAAGGCAGAGGAGCTGCAAAATCCGAAAGTATTGGGTCAGGAAACGAAACCACTGAGTAAGTTCTCGGAGGATTACTTTGGATACGGTATGGTTTCTTTGGTGCTGTAGCTGAAGCCCTGCTCGGATTCTATGCTACTTTGCATCTGACATCAAAGCACTATTTTACAGTGATATATATATTACAATGATATATATTACAGCGTTTCCTGAGTCTTAGTGCAGCGATATATATATTACAGTGACATCAAAGCGCTATTCTTTTTCATTCTCTGAATTTAAAAAAAAAAAAAAAAAAGGATTATATGCAGTGACATAGCATATACTGAAAAAAAAAAAAAAAAAAAAAAGGATTAATGCAGTGAAAATTTTATGATAGTGATAGCATTCCTTTTTAGCAGCAGAAGTTTTTCCTCCATAAGAGCAAATTTTTTTACCTTTGCTGGAGGGTTATAAGCATTCCTTTTTAACAGCAAAAGTTTTTTTTCTCCACAAGAGCAAATTTTTTGCCATCAGAAGTATTAGTCTATCAGCAAAAGTATTTTTTTTCTATCAGCAGAAGTAATTTTTTACAGAATGCATTCAATCATTTCTATGGTAGGAATAGTTCTCACTGGCAAGGAGAACTATCCTGATTGGTCCCGGATG
>APFE030250442.1:71852-118440 GCA_000404065.3 Pinus taeda | reverse complement strand
TTTACTTTGCAGATCAGTCAAAAATCAAGCCATCAAGGCTTGGCACAATCAGGCTTAAACTGCCTGGTCTCTCAGACTTTCTTCTTGATCATGTTTTATATCTCCCACAGCTCAAGAGAAACTTGTTTTCCTTGGTCCACATCCGCCAGCAAGGTCACTCCATTCATATGTTTGATGGCAAGCTTGAGGTAAGAAAAGCATCTGATCACTCACTTGTCATGAGGGGAATAGAAGAAGAAAGACTTTTCAAACTGCAAGGAACATCTGCTCATGCACACATTTCTCATATATTTCTCATCATGAAGAAGGTACACTTCCATCAAGTTTATTATGGCATGCTAGATTTGGACATTTAAACTATGACAGCCTCCGCTTATTGAAGAAAAATGGTGTTGCCGGTTTGCCTACAATTCCTAGAAAACTTAAGCAATGTGATGCTTGCATTCTAGGAAAGCATAGCAAACAGTCATTTCATGACTCACATTCAAGAGCACATAGGAAGCTTGAACTTATTCATTCAGATTTATGTGGTCCAATGCCTGTTCCTTCTGCAAATGGAAATAAAAATATCATGACATTTATTGATGACTACACCAGAATGTGTTGGGTTTATTTATTGAAGAACAAATCTGATGCTTTCCTAACATTCAAGAATTTTCATAAATGGATTGAAAATGATGCACAATTTCATATTGGGTCTATTCGCACTGATAATGGAAAAGAATATACATCAAATGAATTTGAACAATATCTTCGCCAACATGGGATTAAACATCAAACAACTGTGCCTTATAATCCCCAACATAATGGTGTAGCTGAAAGAATGAATAGGAAAATCTTAAATATGGTACGATCCATGCTCTTCTTCAAAAATGTAAAGATAATGTTTTGAGCTGATGCTGTTCTATGTGCTACATATATAAAGAATAGATGCCCATCTAATGCTATAAGAAACAAGACTCCTTATGAATTGTGGTATGACATGTTCCTTCGGTAAAACATCTCAGGGTCTTTGGTTCCACCTGTTATGCTTTGATACCAAAGGTACATAGAAACAAACTTGGTGCTAGAAGTCGTAAGTGTATCTTCCTGGGGTATTCAAACACCTCCAAAGCATACCGCCTCTATGATGAAGAAAATAAAAAGTTTGTTATATCTAAAGATGTAATTTTTCTTGAATCATCCAAATCTGACAATGTTGTTGAGCGGCAACTTGATCGCTTGGATAGATTCGCAAAAATGAAATCATTTCAAGAATTTGAAAATCAGATTCCACATCTTGAAGGGGGGATTCCTATACTAGATCAACATGTGGAATCTTCTTCTGGAGAATACTCTCCCCCGTCTGAAACCCCAACAACGGATGATGCTTTAAGTGATGTAATTGATAGAATTGGGAGACTCAATCTTGATTCACTCCCAACTCAATCAACAGAGCAGCCTGGACCATCTCAGAAAGGTCCCCCAAAGTGGCTGACAAAGACACTTGAAAGTGTTCATCCTGATGAAAATTGGAAAAACAGGAACCAGAAATGCAAATCGACAAATTGGAGGTGATGTAGATGACTCTAATTCACCTATTGATATGGATGTTTCTTATGATTGTGAATTGAACTTGTCTATAGATTTTGAACCAACTTCATTCAAAGAAGCTGCTTCTCATGATGAATGGAAAGAAGCGATGCAAAAGGAGTATGATGCCCTCATAAAGAATGGCACTTGGAAGCTGGTTGATCCTCCATTTTGAACCAAACCAATTGGCTGCAAGTGGGTCTACAAGAACAAGTACAAAGCTGATGGCTCACTTGAAAAGCACAAAGCTAGGCTTGTGGCAAAAGGTTTTGCACAGGGGTCGATTATGAGGAAACTTTTGCCCCACAGCAAAATGGGCCACCATCCGGACACTCTTTGCACTAGCAGCTCAGAACGGTTGGAAAGTCCATCAAATGGATGTAAAAACTGCCTTCTTGAATGGAGATCTAAAGAAAATGTTTTTATGTCCCAGCCTGAAGGATTTGCTGTGAAAGGACATGAACATAAATTATGCAAACTTGTGAAGTCCTTGTTATGGCCTCGAAACAGAGCACCGCGAGCCTGGTCTGAAAAACTTAAGCTGAGCATCATTCTGAACTCAGACTTCAATCAATTTTTGATCTTGATGATGCAAACTTTATTTGTCAAGAAAGTTGGCAAAACAGTTGTATATCTTGTGGTATATGTAGATGATCTTTTAATGACAAGGAACAATGAAAGTTATATTGCATCCATAAAGAAAGAATTAGGAAAAATCTTTGAAATGAATGATTTGGGCTAATGTTCATTACTATCTTGGCATTGAAGTAACCCAACATCCAAAATCCATATTTCTTTCTCAAAAGAAATACATTGGAGATTTGTTAAACAGATTTGGCATGACAGAGTGCAATCCTCTTTCTACTCCAATGGAACAAAACTTAAAGCTCACATCTATTGAAGGAAAGGAATTTGAGGATGCAACAAAGTACAGACAGCTTATAGGAAGTCTCATCTATCTCACTACTACCAGACCAGACATTTCATTTGCTGTTGGAATCCTCTCCAGGTTTATGCAAAAGCCTTGTGAGGGACATTGGTCTGCTGCAAAAAGAGTTCTAAGGTACTTGAAGGGAACTCAAGACCTTGGAATCAAGTATACACAGGTGGACGACTTCAGCTTGATTGGATACTCTGATTCAGACTTCGATGGAGACAAAGAAACTGGGGTATCTACTTCAGAATATGCTATGAGTCTTGGATCAGGAGCTGTCTCTTGGAGATCACGCAAACAATCAGTTCCAGCAGATTCCACAACAAAAGCAGAATACATGGCAGCAGCCGAAGAAACGAAAGAAATTGTGTGGCTCAGAAAAAATCTTGAAGATTTGCAAGTAAAACAAGTACAATCAACTCCACTCGATTGACAACACCTCTGCAATAAAGTTGGCCAAGAACCCAAAGTTCCATGATCAAACAAAGCACATCAATACTAAATATCATCTAATCCGACATCATGTTGAGGCCAAAACAATCCATCTCCGCCATTGTTCCACAAATGAGCAAATTGCAGACATCTTCACCAAAGCGCTTGGAAGAGAAAAGCTTGAAAGATTCAGAACGATGCTTGGACTCACCAACATCCCTTCAGATTAAGGGGGGGAATGTTGACACCTAATCCTTTGCGATTGGGTGAATTTGAATGTGAACAGTCATCAAGAAGATGAACTGAGCAGTCACATTCATGTATATAACAAATAGCTACCTAATGAAATATATGAATCAGTTTTTTCTGCCAAGTCTGGAGTTACTCCTGGCCTGACACAAACAAATAGGGATGGTGGGGCATAAAAAACTGGATGACTTCTCATCAGCTCTAGTGGCGAAGCTAGGTTGGCAATTGATCACAACAAACAGCCTTTGGACTATGGTGGCTTCCCCCAAGTACATAGCTCCCCTAAACCTGATGAACTGGCTCAGACAAACAAGCTGGAATAAAGCAGGGATTTCAGTCATCTAGAAAGCAGTGCTAAATTCTTTGCCTCTCATCCGAGATGGACTCACTTGGAAAATTCAAGCTAGTACATCTGTCCGCATCATGCTGGACCCATGGATTGGGTGTGGTAATGCCCATAAGCTCCCTGAAGAACTTAAGCTCCTCCTTGCCAACTCGGGCATTACTCACATCCATCACATTGTTGACATGGAACGATCCACCTTTCTCCATCAGGCCTGGAAATCTGCCCGCAGTTTGCACATTCCACAACCGTGGCATCAATAGTGGATAGCTATGTTGCAGGAAACGTGGTACAGAGGTGCGTTTCCGTACGGAAACTGGTACGAAACGCGGAAACGCGTTTGGTACGGCCGTGAAACGCGTTTCCGACCGTACTGCCACGTTTCCCGAAACAGAAACGTGGCCAGTACGGCCGAAAACGCGTTTCACGGCCATACAACCCACGTTTCCTCATTAACTTGTGTTTTTTTTTAATTTATTGTTAGGGTATGTTAGTGATTTCTAGTTGCTTCTAGATGCGTGTCTAAAGTTATAAAAGTGAATTTTTGCCCTAGTGTTGATATGCAATTCATCAGGAAGTTTGATGCATATGCAATTCATGGTAATGTTAAATTCTTAAAGTAAAAGTGATATTCTCCTTTATTTTTCATTTTCATCCTTTTACTTAAATTTTTAACATTAACATGAAATGACCCAAGATGTTTGAGAGTGGTTTCGCCCTCATTGGATTTCATATGGAGAAAGTAGAATTTTAGATCTCACTCAAAATCCAGCAAACTTATCTATTTTTCAAGATTTCAGGATTGGGGGGATTGCAATGTTTCCATTGGATTTTATCATGTACTAGGATATGGAACTTGTATTTAATCAAAAGAACCAAGCCCTCTATGTAGGGGAAGCTCCCAATAATCAAGATCATGTAGGGTACTAGGGTATGAAACTTGTATTTAATCAAGAGCACTAAGGTCGTTCGACTATGTAGGAAGAGACTCCCAATACAACAGTGGTCCTTCTAAAGAATGGGATGTGGATGCAGAAAATCATGATTTGGATCTTTCTCTTGCAGCCTTATAGTCTTTATTGTACTTGCAGCCTCATATATTAATATAAATAAACGCTGATTTTGAGATTTGGATATATAATAAAGGTTGCTTTTGGATATTCCGATATTTTTATTTTTATTATGTGATCATTCACGAGTAAATGTGATGTAAATTAAATCTTAATGTTTAAGTGTAATAAATTATGATGTATCATTTATGCTTTATGATTGCACATATATATATATATATATATATATTCGTGTTTCCCCGTTTCCAAAATTGGGGGAGGTCGCGTTTCATATCGGTTCCCGTTTCGGAAACTCGTACCCGTTTCCCCGTTTCGTGCAACTTAGGTGGATAGACTACACAACTGCCTTAACAGAATCTCCTATCAGAATAGTTGAAGGGGAGGATGAGATTATTTGGGCACATGAAAAAAATAGGCGATACTCTTCCAAAGAGGGATACCTCTCTCTAGCAAGCAATCATAGACCTCAGCCTATAAAATTATGGTGGAAAGGCATGTGGAAACTCGAAGCTCGAAGAACCCCCTAGAACCAGACTACTCATGTGGACAATGTTGAAAAAAAGACTCCCACTAGAGACAATCTGATCAAGAGAGGACTACACGGACCTTTTTGGTGCAGCTTATGTAAAGACAGCTCAGAATCTACGGATCACCTCTTCCTCACCTGCCCTATCACTATAGACCTCTGGATATCTTCCCTCTCGAACATCCCTTCTCAATGCACATGGTAGGGACAGACTGCCAGAGAAGCTTGGACCACATGGTGGACATCCGCACCCCCGACAAAGGCCAGGAACCTCCCCCTCCTCATCTGTTGGGAAATCTGGATCGCTCGTAATTGTCTCATATTTCAGGATATTGCTCCTCATTGGCCCACCATCTCTGCCCGACTTCTGGCAGACTTTAAAAACATTCCTAATGACGATGATAATCCTCCTCCCAGACATATTGTCCTAGAAATCATTGATCACACCCAACCATGGGCTTTTTTTGATGGATTTGCTCAAGACGCAGGGTGTGGGGGCGGTGCCATCCTATATCTGTCAGACTCCCATCACTTTCAAATCCAAATGGGGAGTGGGGGGGCAAAAACAATTATGAAGAACTCATCATTGCCAAATATCTCATACAGTTTGCATTAGAAAAACATTGCAGGAATCTACAACTATTTGGGGACTCAAAATAGTTTGCAATTGGATTAATAAATCATCAAACTGTCATGCATACACTTTGAGGCCTACCCTGGATGAGGCCCATAGACTCATCTCTTTATTTAATAACTTTGCTTGTCATCATATATACAGGGCCGCAACACACTTGCCGATATGCTATCCAAGGAGGCAGCGGTCAGGCCACGTGACACATGGTTGATATAGGAGCAAAGGGATGAAGCACACTGCCAATACTACCATCGCCCTTCCAAGGACCATATAGAATAGGCTCAGCAGGAGACTATGTTATTTTTGTTATATGTTAATACTATCATGTTTATATATTACCAGTTGTATACATACTCTTTGAGAAGAGTATTTTTTGATAACAATATATGAACTATATTGATGGTAGAGCCTCCCTGCGTGGAAAGCTGATTATATTTTTTGTATTTCCTCTACTTGACAGGCACATAGCCTCATATACTGCAAATGCGAACAACATCTACAACATGTAATTTTTCTTAATATAATGAAAATTACGATTTTTCCAAGGGGAAAAAAACAACAATTGTTTGAAGGGGAGGGGCATGTTAAGCCCTATATAAGCCCCATGTTAACCCAAAAACCCTTTATTGAGCCCTAGATATTGAGGTAGTACATTTCTATTACTATATTGTTATGTCAACTAGAACCTTTCATTGTACCATGTCATTATAATTGTACCTTTTGTCTCCTATATATATGCTAAGCGGACCTAGTCTTCGAATCATATCAAATCATGCCTTATACATTGCATTCATTGTAAACGGTACCTTCCCCCTCGAAGTGGACTATAATTATTGGTTTTTATCATTTTTAAGGCACAAGGTTCATAACAAACATTGTAAAGAGAACTTCATTGGTCATAGTTATGAGTCACTATTTGCAACCACACCAAATTAAAACTATAAAATAACAAATCCCTGACATTATATCATTTGTGAGAGCTTTTTCAACAAAGATTGGGAGAAGGGAAAGAAACTTAGGTAGCATGTTATTTTTCCTCACTAACACAAACATAGTTTGATTTATGAGTCGCATCCTTACCAATATATCTCAGTGACAAGTACAACCACAATATCTCCAAATATACAACCATGACCAAACATCTCCGCAATTCCTATTCAATAATTTATACTTAAGTTGCATGAAACATGGAAACATGTAAAAGTCTCCAAAACAAGAACACTTGGAAATGTGAACCGCCAAAATTGAGACATGGGGGGAACATGATATATAACATATATTAATACAAAAAAATTTAACATATAGTCTTTCTTTCCTTTTTTTTAAATAACACATTATATTCCAAGAAAATAAGACTATTGTACATAAGTGACATTTTAGAAGGAGAACCATAACTCTCATAGATTAGTACATGATGCAAAATCCCATAATTTGGTGGTCTTCATTAATGGCAATCCCATACCCTCATACATGATATAATCCATTGGAAGTGATACAATCTTGCCAACCCTCAAATATTGAAAACTAATAAGTCTACTCAATTCTAAATGGGATATGAAATTCTATTTTCTCCATTTGAAGTCCAACGAGGTTGGAACCACTCTCAAATATCCTTGACATTCTCTTTTATCTTACCTTTTCTATCCTTTTACTTTAAGACTTTAATATTAACATTAATTACCAAGGTGACAAAACTTCTCTAAGCCCAAACCCTTATCTTTGTTTTGTATTAAAGGTTGGCATGGACAAGGTGATAATTTCCTCCGAGTCCCACACCCCACTTGGGCACTTAGTTGGACCCAAAAACTTCCAGAAAAGTGCCCCAAACATCACTATAAATGACCAAAATTCCTTCGAACCCCGCAAGCCATACCATACAGCATTTATAGATATGGAAACTTGATATGGTATGATCGATGACATTTTCAATGCATTGCGTACATGTTTTCGTGTTTCTAGGAATTTTGGGTATTGGGACATGGCCATACTAGGTATTTCATGTAACATGGATTTATATATAGTCGTACACCTCCAATATACATGGAAATGAACACATTGCATATGAACAAAATAAAGGGGAAGCAAAGTTAGCTTTGGCAAAAAAAATTCCAAAGTGCAAAAGAAAGCACCCATTGAAGGAATGTCCTTTGGAACAAATTGAGATATGCACAACATGCAATGAGGACCATACCACTAGCAAGTGTCCATCCTTGCCAGGATTGAAAGTTGTCTACCAGGAAGCTGAGGAACTGGAGCAGTTATGTTTCATCTCTTAGAAACGATCGTGGCAGCGAAAGTCTCAAGGTATGGTTCAAGCCCAATCACAGTGTTTTAATTCATATTAGACTAACCCTTCTATGCAATATTCTTCTCCAACATGATGCTTTCTTACTCAGCCATGGATGTCTCCTCCTCCCCCAAATTAGCTTTGGCAACAAGTGTGGAGGAATCCCACATTTGGAGTCCCTAAATAGGCCAAAATGCAATAACCCATGCAACTTCTTCTCTCTCCTCAAATGCAACCATCCACATCATCCCTTCCTCGACCACACTTTCCTGCACAATCTTTTCCTAACCCCAATAATAGTAAGGCAACTCAACCAACTCACGCTGTTGGAATCGCTACTTTCCCAACTTACTCCATCTCTTCCCAAGATTGTCATGATATCCACTTAGGATCGGGGAAGAACTTAACTAAAGAACATCCTCATGTACATATTGAAGACATCAATGAGGAAGTTATTAATGAAGAACTAGAACCAGTTCAATCTCCCAAGACCTCTAGAATAGACCAAGGTCACTAGGAACCATAGGTTACTCCACACCCAAAAATACTGGACCTGTTGCACTCAAATTGTCAAAGTTCCAGGGAAGCGGAAGTACCAACTTTTTCAACAAGGATCAGATCACATATCAACAGTCCATGTGTCATGGTCATCCCATTCTGCAAGTTATATATTATAAATGATCTCAGTAAAACCTTAAGTCTATGTAACAACCTAGGTGAGCCTATAATTTGATGACGAATTCCATCCTAGGAGGTTTTTTAACCTCACCAATTACCTATGTTTTTCGACGCGTCTAATCAAAAGAGTTTTTTCCCTCCAGATTAAACCCCCAAATTTAGGGTGAAATTTATTGTCGAATTATCCGCTGAGTCCTAGTGTTTTAGTCGAGTCTGATTTAAAAGTGGTTTGGGAATAATTGAAGCTAATTGGCTTAATTGTTTTATTACAAATCACTTGATTTACTAGATCATATTGTGTTGCAAATGGGTTGTGTCTTGAGGGTCTAAGACGAATATGTATTCCTTCTTTGAGTCTTGTACATGAAAAGTCATATGTATTAGAGGGTTGGAAAAATAAATTAAATCCGCTCATGTGTAAATTAATTAATTTTTCTGGCAAAATTATATTAAATCCTAAGCCAGAAAAATTAATTGATTAGAGTCAAATTAAATTGTCTTAGGAAAATAAATTCTCCAAAATTGAAAAATTTGTGGGCCTTAAAAGAATCAATTTTTAAAGCCCCCCACCAAGGGAATATTGAATTTTTTAAGAAAAATTGGACTCTTGGACCTTAGTGGTTAAGTCAAAGTCAAAATTTTGAGGAAATTACATCAAAATAATTAATTTTTAACTAATTAAAATGGAATTAAATGATAAATTTGAAAACTCCTCAAAAATAAAAATAAAAAATCAAGGGCCAAGATTAAAAGTTCTTGAAGTGTTTATCAAAGGCCAAAACTATTTTGACAAGGATCAAATAAACTAACCATTATTTTTCCATTTGGAGGATTTATCTATAAATTAGAGTCATTTGAGTCTCTAGTCATCTTGATCTTTGGCTAGAATTGCTACTGAAGCATTTTGTAAACTATTGTCCTGCTGGGAACATTTTTTTTTACTATAATAAAAAACTTTGGGGTGCAACTTGAGGTGTTCTTGTCATTGATTTCTGGTATGTATTGACTACGGGCTTCCTATGTGGTGCTTTATATTGTTATTTTGAGATAATACATAGGGTGTGCAGGTACTCAATCCTTGGTCTCCATGTTCATAGACTGTGGGCAAGAGTTACTTTGCTTAGATCTCTAGTGTTTATATGGCGGATTGAATCTTCGCTTGGGCTATAGTGAGCATTAATTTTTCTGAAGCGTTTTAGCCATTCTTTCAAGGAAAAAATATCATAAAAATTGTTTTCTCAAAATCCATTTGAAAACCCATGTATATTTTGTAAATAGTTTTGTAAATTTAAATTTGTAAATTATTTTTCTAATTTGGGTTGGAATTTTAGTTATATTTTTGTATATATTGAGGTTTGGGTGTTTCTATTTTCATTTTTGCAAGTTAAATCGAGAAACCAAGTGGGAGAAGAGCTAGATTTAGGCACTTGAGGGTAAAATCTAGCGTCTTGGAAATTTTTGCAGGTTTCCCACAGAAAAAGTTTGGAAAAATCAAAGAAGTTGAAGCATAAATATTTTTAGCAAGGGTTTCAACCTTTTTGAAACTTCTAGGCCCGGATTTGCCTTGCACTAAGCCTCTATACCCTCTTTTTGCTAAACGCTAGCCTCATTAAGCATAGTGTTGGCCCTTTAAAGCCATTCTTCATCCTTGTGCCCCAACC
This sequence comes from Pinus taeda, assembly GCA_000404065.3. Lineage (NCBI taxonomy): Eukaryota > Viridiplantae > Streptophyta > Pinopsida > Pinales > Pinaceae > Pinus > Pinus taeda. The sequence continues at coordinate 108,054 of APFE030250442.1, read as the reverse complement.
TATCATCATATCCTATTTATCCCCACAAATTTGCCTCTTTTAGCCTTGTTCTCCAATTCTTGGCCTCTTTGCCCCAAAATTGACCCAAATCCCTAAGCTAAAGTTTTAAAGCTAAATACTTGGCGGTTTTGCAGGATTAAGGTCTCAAAATTCTTATTTTTCAAGCAGCAAAGTAATCCCAAAATTTCAATGATTTTCAACGGTGGGATCTTCAAGGCCTTGGGCCTAGGGTTTGACCTCTAAACCCTTGTTTTCTGCAGTTTTATTACAACAAACAAATTACTAATAATTAGGCCCTGAAATCACAAACTAAATGGTCCAAGTCATTAAAAATTGCAAAATCTTCATTTTCACAAATTCTAGCCTCTTGGGTATTTCATTTTTGGCCTAGATCTAACATTTAAGCTTGTTGGATTTTTCTGCATAATGGAAATTTTCTGCGGTTATGAAATTTCTAAATAAAATACTTAATAAGGGCCAAAAACTGAAATTTTCAGTTTCTAGAAAAATGTTATATTTTTGGAAATATTGGGCATCTATTTTTGGCTTGATTAGTTTGTTGACTTGTGGTTAACTCACTACTGTAATAAACATATCAGTTTTGAAAATTGCTGAGTCAAACTCTCTTCAAGCCCTTAAAATGAATTTTTCAAGTTCTAGTGCATTTTGCTATTTTTGGGGATATAGGTCGTCTATTTATGGCGGTTTTATCTCACTGATCTGTCTTTACTTACTATTGTAAATCATGAAATCAAATATGAAATTTTACTGAATACATCATCTTAAACTGATCTAAACAAGTTGAATTACATTTGTTGGTCATTAGAATTTTAGTGTGTTGGGTAAGTATCATCATTTGAAGTAGTTTATGCACTGTCGTCACAACATTGATAAGATCTTATTTTTCTTAAGTAGTATCACGGGTATAAATAGTCATAAATTTGTGATCAGCATCTTAATTGACTATTTTAAGCATTTTGCATCTTGGGTTACTTGGTATCTTGTGGAGTATTGTTGAAATTTACACTAGTATCTCTAAGCATTTTATTTTGTCTAAGATTGTGAATTCATTATTGTTAAGTACTCTTAAAAGCATCCTAATTAAGTACTTAAACATGTTAGATTTGGTAGCATCGGATGTGTTTTATCCATGAAAATTGGTGGAGAGGCTAAGGCACATGAGTTCTAAAGAACCCAAAAATCGTTTGGTGAAATTCCATATGGATTGTATTTTATTCAAACAAATAATATTTTTAATGGGGTTCCTAAGTCTAAACTTAGGAAAAATAAAATATTAATGGATATTAATCAAAATATGGGTGAGAATGATCTAGAAAGCGGATCAAGTCAAGTTTTAATCTTAGCCGTTGATTAGAGACTTAATCTCGGTCGTTGAAGTCTCAACAAGAAATGTTTAAGGATGGTTGGGTTCATTTAGAGACACACATGTAGAGAAAGAATCGATCTGAAGTTCGATTTCTAGAGCTAGAAAGTTGAGATTTCGAATTAAGTGATCATTCTGCAGTAGAGGGGCAAGGATAGCTTGGGAGTACTGATAGAGAGGCGGAGAGACGCTAGTGGAGGCAGCGCAGCAGCTAGAAGGACTGACGTTGGGCCAATCTGGGCCCACGCAGGCCTAACACAGAGCCAGAAGGGCCAGCACAGAAGCAGAAGCTGCCCTCACACATAAAGTCGAAACTACCGGGGAACTGCCGAAACAACCGGGAAGGTTGATGCAGAAGGCAGAAGAGACAGCACAAGGCTGACACAGACCCTGAAAGGCTGACGTAGGTAGGGCCAGCGCAGTGATAGTCAGGGTTAGCCACTTCTGCTGTCGCATCAGCTGGAAACTGCCGGATGAAGTGAGGTAAAACTCACTCAGTTTTCCGCCATTATTTTTCTTTGTCACTGGATTACCGGGAGGGCATCCATTTAGAATTACTACTTAATAATAGAAAACCCTCAAAGCTGCTGCACCAGTTTCCCCACATTGGGTTTTTCCGGGGTCTATTTTGTCCAAAAAGAACTGTGTCCTATGTATCTTGTTCTTTGCTCAGTTTTTTGTTTCATGTAATCAAATATTATAATGCAGGTTGCAGAAGTAATTTACTTCAGTGTTTAGAAAATAACTTGATAATGTATATTAAAATCAAGTAGGAGAAGTAAATTCAGTTTTTGTTGGAGTAGGGGTTCCTTGGACTAGGAATTTTCACATGGTATCAGAGCATTGATTTTGAAATAGGAAGAGTAGATCCAGCGCTAAGCAAAGAGGCCAAAAGTTGCACTTGGCTGCAATTCGAATCCCCTTGAAGGGATTGCGCAGTCCTTGCTGAGAAGCAAAGATTCCGAGGAAATCTCTCTGAGAGAGTCGACAGAGAGGTACAATTTCCAGTTCGTGAGTTTGCAGAGGCAGAGGGAGTGACGCAGAGCCTCAGCGCAATGCTTGAAGGACGCAGTTTCTGTCGGGGCAGAAACCCGTCGGAAAAGAGCAAAGACATATACAAGGGGATTTTTCTCCTCAGCGAACTCTTCTCGCCAAACATTCAAATTTCTCACTTGCCGGGCAGCAATGCTGAGCAATGACTAGAGGATTCAATTCAACAGGTTGAGTGAGATGGCATCACATGGGCTCAGAGATCAGGACAGGTTGGAAGGAGCTTCCAACTATGTCATATGGATGACCAGAATCTTAGCTGTTCTAAAGGAGTACGATCTCAAAGCCTACATCAAGAGTCTTGTGGTTGTTCCCGCTGACAATGATCAGAAGAGGAAGTGCAAGGTCGAGCAGGGGAAGGCAAAGAGGTTCATACTCAATGGAGTTCGAGATCATGTGGTCTCACATTTGCAAGGCAAAGATACAGCCCGAGAGATGTGGGAAGCTTTGTCTTCATGTTAAGTTATGGTATGTTCTATGCTTATAACAATTTACTTCTTTTTCTTATTATATTCCACCGATTAGCAATCACATGTACATAAAGTAAAGTGCAGATAGAACATTAACCGATCGACAGAAAACAAGCCAAGACAAGAGACACAAGATGTGGCAGCTAGCCAGGGACAAACCCCACAATGTGTGGGGAAACCCTTTGATCAAATCTTCTTTTATCTTCAATAATTCAGCAGAGAGAAATAGTACAATGAATTTGATTCATATCAGCAGTAGCAAACCCTAGATCAACAACGTCAGCATTAGCGGCTTCATTATCAAACTAGGGCAGACGATATCTCACAAACCGACCGTCAGATTGACTTCATTCCACCACCAAAAGTTTCGGCTTCCAGAGGAGGTTTAGATGAACCTACAACGCAATTCAGATGAGGAGATCTTCTAGGCCACGCAGGTCAATCTTTACTTCTGCATTTGCAGCTTCAGTTTCAGCAGTTTCCGGCTTCAAAGTAGGGCAGTCGATATCTTGCAAACCGTTCATCGGATTGACTTCATTCCACCACCAGCAGTTGCGGCTTTCGGAGGAGGTTCAGATGAACCTACAGCGCAGTTCCAAAGAGGAGACCTTCTAGGCCTCGCAAGTCAATCTTTACTTCTGCAGTTGCAGCTTCAGTTTCAGCAGTTTCCGGCTTCAAATTGGGGCAGTCGATATCTTGCAAACCATTCATCGGATTGACTTCATTCCACCACCAGAAGTTGCGGCTTTCAGAGGAGGTTCAGATGAACCTATAGCGCAGTTCCAAAGACGAGATCTTCTAGGCCTCGCAAGTCAATCTTTACTTCTGCAGTTGCAGCTTCAAATTCAGCAGCTTCCGATTTCACATGTGTGAGAGAGAGAGACCCATTTCAGCACAGTAGAGAAGAGACTCATATCTGCACAGTAGAGAGAGTGAGATGTGATGAGATGAGTGATGCCAAATGAGGAAGAGTCCTCTTATGTTTATACACAACGTTGGTGGGTGAATAAATGCAAATGTTGGGCTTCTGAGCCTACATGAGTTGTAGGTCAGCTTGATAATAATTCCATAATTAAAATAAATTCATATCTCCATGAATACTTATCGGAATCGGATGATCTTTATATCAATCCTACACCTCTCGACGAGAGGAATCTAATAAAAATATTATCAACCATGAATAAGATGACCCACATGAAGTTTTGCCCTGGTTGCCAATTTTAACACTCGTGTTCCACCTTTTGGATGTGGATGATGCACCTAGATCAACATGTCCAACTAACTTCACACTTGTACCACACACTTGACAGAGGTTCCAGGGTCCAAATGAGGATGTGTCTCACCGCGAGAGACAAAGGGAAGGCTTATGTCATTGTCCTAGCCCTTACAGATGGTTTACAAGCATTAATGATCCACTTATAGACCCATGACGATGTCATTGTGCCCCCACACCCACTTGGGGACATCACATGTGATTTGCTTGGATATCAAGGGGCCAACCCCTTATTCACTACGCTTGAAGTCTATTCTCTCAACTTGGCACACTTTGGACTCCACTAGGCCTTCTCAATGGACCAATGGCCCAATGACACATTATGTTTACTATTTTGCTCTCTTGAAAGGTTTATCTTTCTATTGTGGAGCTATCTTGGTGGGTTTGTCACAAAGTCATATCATTATTGTTCATTACGGGCTCTAGATGAGCCCTCTCCATCATTAAGGAATCCATGATTGTCCCAACCCATGGTGGGCAATGAACAACCCCACCTAAAGGGGGTATCTACTATTGTATCCTACACATCATGCTCTCATCCGCACGAGCCCCGAGCAGTTTTAAGGAAAAAATAATAAAAGGTGAAAAGCATATGAATAACGATGGAAAAACAAAGGCCGGGATAACTCATGTACCAGGATTGCTCCCTCCTACACTCATATACTCAAGAGTGGGCTTGCCTATCTTAGCTACCCTTGTACCATGGCATGTGGCCCAAAGCTTCCCCTTCACCCCCATTCCATTCCATCACTATATCGCATGCCACCTACCATTAGATGGATGTACCATGGACATGTCAGCCCCTTCAGAGGCTGAAACTACCTAATAGGGTCCTTAGTTAATGCCCTTTTGAGCTTGGAGACACATGTACATACCAAAGCCCACTATGGAAGGGCATGCCATTATGAGGTGTTCACTTATGTTTCATGATTTGTAAGCTCTTTTACTTGATCACTCTAATGATTTGCTGTACTGGAAGGTGAGGAGATGCATTGGGTCTTATACAGGATTGCAGATGGGTCTCCATTTTTGGTTTGGTCTACTTATACGGGGTCCAAGTCGTCCAGAGGGTCACAGTGGCACTTGCAGGGTGAGCATAGAGAGCCATGGGCCTCCACCATAGCACAGAGTACTTCGTGGATCCCCAACACCATTCAGTGATTGCTTGTGTTCCACCTTTTGGATGAGGATGATGCACTTGGATCACCATGCCCAACCATCTTCACACTTGTACCACACACTTGATAGAGGTTCCATGGTCTAGATGAGGATGTGTCTCACCGTGAGAGACAAAGGGAGGGATTATGTCATCATCCTAGCCCTCACGGATGGTTTACAGGCATTATCGATCCACTTGTAGACTAATGAGGATGTCATTGTGCCCCCACACCCACTTGGGGACACCACATGTGACTTGCTTGGATATCAATGGGTCAACCCCTTATTCAGTATGTTTGGAGTCTATTCTCTCACCTTGGCACACTTTGGACTCCATTAGGCCTTCTCAATGGCCCAACGACACATTATGTTTACTACTTTACCTTCTTGAAAGGTTTATCATTCAATTGTGGAGCTACCTTGGTGGGCTTGTCACCAATTCATATCATTATTGTACATTATTTTGTTATTTGGGGGCATTGCTAGACTAATTAGGCTATTTGAACCCCTTGATGGATTGTATAAATAGATGAGAGGCTCATTCATTCATCTCATCGTCACTTGGATTGGATTAGTATCTCTTGAGAGATTTTTGCACTTATTCCTGGGTTGAAATTTTTGGAGTTTCTTGATGCACTATGATGTTTGGATTTTTGCTATTATCTTTGGAACTTCTTTCTAATGCAAATTTGATCAATGGATATACTCTCTCGGTCATGTAACTGAAATTATAATGCTATTCTTGTTATCTTACTTGTCTAATTCATGTTATTGCTATCATTGTTCTTGTATGGGTTAAAGTAATGTGAAATTCTTTTGGAAACTTTGAATAAGTGATTTAATGCATGCGTTGCTCTTTGAGGGAGTGGGTGAATGTTCCTAGAGGCACCTAATAGGTTGAAAGCCCTTAAAACTTCATCTGCTTCGCAATTCAAAGGAGAAATCCCTAAATGACCTTGTTGTTGCACCTTGAAAGGGTAGAGAAAGTCATCTAGGGCGCCTTAGCATATGTAAATTCTCGATCTAGGTGTATCTTGACTCCCTTAAGCCCAAGAAGCAAGGCACTGATCCTCACATCCCTTTGGTGGTCAAAATTACCCCTTTTTCTCATCTCTCCCAATTCTAGGCTTAACCCTAGTAGGTCACCTAGGGCATCAAGCGAAATTCTTTGTAGCCATCCAAAATCCTTGAACTTTGGTCCACTACTGCGCTGGGATTTTCTCAGGAGATCCTCCAAGATTGAGGCAAATCCAACGGTGTAATCTCGAGATATAGCAAGCCCTAGCCATAAGACCATCTCCTTCCCTAGGTTGATTTGGGTTAGTGTCCTGACTTAGATCATTGCATTTTTAATTCAAAAGAAAATTTGTCATTTGATCTTATTCTCCTCCCTAAACTGGTCAAGCTCCTCTAGTTTTGATCAACTCTACATCCTTGACCTAGTTTTGGTCCACTTTGGTTCTTTGTGGTCCCACAACTTAATATATCAAATTCCACAAGGATTACATAGAAACCATTTCTCCACAAGGATTCTTAGGTCAAGGAAGCTCCTTGTCAAGGGATATTCCTCAAACCTAGGCTTAAACATCCTCTTAACCCTTCGTCGAGAGCCCATCACCTTGCTTCTTAAGCAAGTAAGCCCTTCAATCGAGTCTCTCTTGTGAATAGATTTTACGGATCATTCTCCTCCCATTCATTGACATATTCATCCTTGTGATTCCTCCTAGATTGGGTCTCCTCCCATCGGTGAAAGTCCGTAAAGAGCAGGGAGTTATAGCTGAGGTGATAGTGGGCTATTGCTCCATCATTGCCATTTGACCTAGTAGTTGCTCTATAGGATCACCTCCTAGGACTCATGTTAGTTTGAGCGGTAACAATGCCCTAATAAAATCAAAATGGTTTAAGAGTTGGGGGCATTGAAGAACTATCATTGAAGAGCAACATTGGTCATTATGCAAGAGGCCTAAATTCATCGGATCAAAATCTCTGTGGTTATCCTGATTTATAAATTTGAGTTCTGAAATTGCTTCTGTGAAAATCCAAGATCATAGTTTTGTGGAAGTTTGACGATGAAAGGAGGAAGTTCAAAGTTTGTTATCTAATGACTTAGTTTGTCTCTCCTTGTGAAGTCCTACAAGTTGAAGATCAAGGGGATTCTTGCAAGTGGAATAATCTCTGACCCGATGTTTTGTGAAAGTTCGAAGTTCCATTCTAGCTACTGTGGAAGGTCTGAGGCATTTACTATGGAAGTAGGAGCTATAGCTGAGGTGATTGTGGGCTATTGCTCCATCGTTGCCACTTGACATAGTAGTTGCTCTATAGGATCCCCTCCTAGGACTCCTGCTAGTTTGAGCGGTAACAATGCCCTAATAAAATCGAAATGGTTTAAGAGCTGGGGGGCATTGAAGAACTATCATTGAAGAGCAACATTGATCATTATGCAAGAGGCCAAAATTCATCAGATCAAAATCTCTGTGGTTATCCTGATTTAGAAATTTGAGTTTTGAAATTGCTTCTCTGAAAATCCAAGATCATAGTTTTGTGGAAGTTTGAAGACGAAAGGAGGAAGTTCAAAGTTTGTTATCCAAGTTGTGAAGTCCTACAAGTTGAAGATCAAGGGGATTCTTGCAAGTGGAATCATCTCTAACCCGATGTTTTGTGAAAGTCTGAAGTTCCATTCTTGCTACCGTGCAAGGTCTGAGGCATTTATGATGGAAGTATCAAGGCATAAATTATGCAATCACCATGAAATAAAAAATCTCCAGTCACTGTAAAGGTTCGAAAATCTTGAGGTTGTCTTTTTTGTTGAGGTTGAAGCATGAAGTCTTTTCCTGTAGATTCAAGATTTTGTGCTTGTATTCAGGCAACATGTGAGACTAAAGCATTTTCTGTGAAAATCTGTGACATGTTAAAATCCTCTTGTGCAAGCCTCTTATCCTCTATTGTTCGAGATCCTACATGAAACCTTCTTGTTGCATAGTTTACGAGCTCTGAGGCACCTTTAATGACAACCTCTTTGTAATTGTGCAAACTAGGGAATAGTAAGGGAATTTTCATTGGAAAATATTTGACAACCTGTATGAGGTAACCCTACAATGAAGATTGTAACATAGGTTGACTTGATATGATAAAAGTTTGTTTTGGGCATACAATTTAAGTAAAATTGCCAGATCGAAGAAATAACGAGCTATTTTTTGTGATATATTTCTCATAGGACAAAACTCTTGCAATTCTTTGGTTTTTTGCCGTTCGAATCTATGCTAAAGGACCATGGGATATGATAGTCCTTGGTTTGCAAGCTCTTAGTATATTATCATCTCAGCTTTCTCTGCAATTTGTGCCACTGTGGCATTGCGAATTGTCTCCATGCATGCGATCTTTGTGGGATATTGTCTTCATGCATTGAACTTTGATTGAGAAGGCTGACTTAGGAACTTTAGATTCCTTTCTATGAAAATATATTTAAGTTGAATATGCTATGAAATGATGCATCTCTGTCTTTTGATGCGAATGTGAATAAATGCGAACCATGAGAATGTCTTTGTGGCACTATACTTCTATGAATGCGAGCTTCTCTGAGACACATTGTGGTCCTAAGGAAACTGAGTATAATCAAGCTTTATGATGCAAGTGTGCGAGTTGCCTGTAGCATTTTATGCGAGAGTTCTGTGGTTCATTACAAGGTCTAATCCTATGTTGTGGACCTGTAATACTTACATTCTATAATTATTACAGACCAAAGTCCCCTATATTCTGTGCGATCTTTATATGAGTTTCCTGTGGCTCATTGTGAGATATTTGTGATCTTGAGGATTGAGGATCTATAATCTCTGTTACTGTGTTCAAATCTATGATAGAAGTGGATCTCCAATTCTGATTGAAGAAAATACTTTTTTGTTCATAGAAGAAAGACGTTATTCACAAGAGGTGACCAGATCAATCTAAAAGCAAGAAGCCGACCCTCTTAGATCATGTAACCTGGAAGACCTTGGAGAAATCAAAGGATGGTGAAAATGCTCCTTGAAGACAAGAACTCTCTTGTGAAAAGTCAGAAGAGATGATGTCCCTCAGAAGCTGTGTCTATTTGGTGTGTATCATTTGTGTTATCCTATATCATCGTTTTCGGTCTTGTAAAAGGATTATGATACCTCTTCCTAATCATAAGTTGTGTTGATAAAATTCTGCTATAGGAGTTAGAACGAGGTTTGTCACCAATATATATTTACAACTTGGAAGGCAATGACATAATCTCACTTTCAATTATGGGTAGCTCTGCTATGAGTCCCCAAATGAAAGGGATTGTTGGTACTTGAATGATAATGATTCTCTTAAAGGGTCAATGAGTATTGCAAGAATGTGTATTATTCATCAAAGGTTTGTAAGACCTTAGAAGAATCTCGAAATATTTCAAAGATCATATGGCTAAGGGTTTGGAAGATTGAAGAATAAAAGCAATTCTCTAATCTTAAAATAATTTCTTGATCTGGAGCATGAGGCCTTGAACATTATGCATAAATGTTTAGATTACTGCTAAGAATTTGAGATTTGATGAAACTAGATTCTTGAAATATTTAGGTTTGCAAAACCCTATTAAGGGTTTGATTAGGAATACCCTAAGGGTTTGTAATCAAATCCCCATTTCTGATAGTGAGAATGTTGAAATTGGAAAATGAATGCAAGGTGTCAAGTACCTTGCTATGCAAATTGCAAAACCTCAGCCAAATAGCTGCTAACCCTAACAAAAAGGGGTTGAGAAAGCTTTGGGCATATGAATTAATTGCATCCACTTAAGACCCTAGCTTCCAGAGGATCTGACATCGTGATGATGAGTATGATTTACAGGATGAATACAAGAAGGTTGAATATTAAGTGGGAGATGTCATGTTTACAATAGACAAGTATCTTGAATTTCTTTTCTTATATATCTTTACTGATGATGTGGTCAATGGTGATGTTGATTTGGAAGTGGTCAGTAAGATGATGTGGATTTTTGGATGACATGAACTTCTCGATGATGTATTTTTTCTTGATGTTGTGGACTCCTTGATAATGTGGATTTCCTAATGACTTGGACCTCTTGATAATGATGTAGACTCATTGATAATGAATTGGAACAAGGTCAATGATGATAATGTAGGCTCCTTGATAATGATATGAACAAGGTCAACTCTTTAATGATGATATGTGAATTCCTTGATAATGTGGACTTCTTGATGATGTGAACGAGGTCAATTCCTTGTGATGATGTGAACGAGGTCAACTCCTTGATAATGTGAACCCGATTATCTACTTGATTATGTGGGTAGAGTTGACTGGATATGAGAAAGATAAGATCAAGAAGGAGTTGACACATTAGAGATAAGCATTTTCTTGATTGTTTCTATTAGCATTTCATTATGAGTCTCTTGTCTTTGTTGTGTTTGTTTTTCTATGGCCTCCTAGTGAGGTTTGCAAGTACATGATGAAGATTGCCAAGGTGTGGCTATTGTTGAAAATGAATGGAAAAACAAGTGACTCGTGATTGAATATGCTTTGGACTGTGTGGGAGCAGACTAAATTGAAGCATGTTTTGTTTAATTATTAAAAGAAGTCAATCTTGATCTCCAATATGAAGCTGGCGAGATGTCTTGAAGAATGATGCTGAAGATGAGCCTGTCATTTTTCTGCTATGTATTGATGATATGCTTTTGACAATGATTGAGGTCCTCTTCATCCAGTATAAGAAGAAGTTGATTGAAGAATTGTAAGATTGAAAGCTATGTCACAGGGTTCACTAAATTTGAACCTTGAGGTTCGAAATTTGGCGAACCCAATTTTTTTTTCAAATTTGTTTTGGTTCGGCGAACTTGATAGTTGAACCTCAACGAATTCGAACCTAAACGAATTCAAACCTAAAGGTGAACCTAAAGACGAACCTGAAGCCGAATTTTATAAATTAAAAATAAATAAATTGGGGTTTGAGGTTAAAGTACACACAATTTTTGTTAGTTGTTTTAAGGTTTATGAGAAGAACCATGGGCACCACATGGTTTCCTCTTGTTCCACTTCCCCCCTATTAGTTTCCCGCGCTGGCCACTGGTTTAGCTTTATTTACCATGGTTGTTGATAGATTTTCACAAGCCAACTTCAGTCTGAATGTACTCGCTCTATTGCGCTCAGTGTTGCCACGGTGTGTTGTATTCTCTACAATTTCCAGAATTCAATTTCTAGACGTTGCTTGTTCTCGCCGCTCAGAGCGTGAAGTGAATCGTGGTTGTGATTTGTGGCTCGTGATTTCTCCATGATTTTGCAATATAGTTCTATTGTAATTTGTATGTTTAAACACTGATTATGTTTTAATTGTGTGATTTTTCCAGAGATTGTAAGTATTTGACTTTTTACATATTCTTTTCTTTTAAATTTTGGAGATTGAAAATTATGCCATTCCTTTTTGTATTTGCAAACTACTATGGTCTATGTTTACATTTTGATTTAACTAATGTCATTAATAATTGGATGCTATTATGATTAAGTTATTCATGTATGTTTACTAATAAGAATTCTTACTCATATAGCTTTATTGATTGATTTTGATTTTTTATTATTTGATGTCATATACATGTTTATATATGTTGAAAAATATGTATAGTCGAATTTAATGTCAAACCTCATACGAACCTCATCGGAAAATTCGAATTTGAATCGAACTTAGTCGTTTCTGAACTCGAATTCGAACCCGAACCGTGTGACATAGATTGAAAGTATGGTTCGAGCTTGATAAAATCTCTGCTAAGGATCGTGGCATAATGGATTGTGAGTCCATGAACACTTGATGAAATTTTGAAGAAGATGTGATATACTGCTATTGATTTGCTGAATCCCTCTGGTTGGCTCTTGAATCATCTGATACATGAAATTACTGACACTATCTAAACTAGATTTATTCTAGGAGCTGTATTGGTCTAAATGTCATAGATGGTTCTACTGCATGTAGCAAAATTAAAACCAGAAATGTAGTTGACTCGTGAAGTTGGTTGCTGATGATCGCTTCTATAAGAAGCCACTTATTGTCTGCTGGTTTTTGATGTTTGCTTATGTGAGAAGCCTCTTATTCTCTAATGGATTTGACTATGGCACTCTTTTTTGCTAATAAGCAGGATGATCATGTTTGCTTTTGTGAGAAGCCACTTGTTATCTGTTAGATTGTTTGCTTCTGTGAGAAGCTCCAGCTGAAGCTGCATAGCGAGATGTTATTTTCTCCTGATATTGTATTGGAGTCCGCCATGGCTACTTTTCTATTGTTGAGCTAGTTGCTGATGATTACAGTGTCGTAGATAGAAAGTGCACATCAGGGTACTGCTTTAGGGTACTGCTTTAGCTTGGATTCAAGCATGATTTCCTAGATGAGCAAGAAGCAGAGATCTATACAACTGAGACAAAGTATATTGCAGCTAGTATGGTTTGCTGTGAGGTAGTGTGGTTGTGGAAGCTCATTGCGGAGTAGTTTGATGATGTGCCAAATTCGACCATGACAATCAAAGCTGGATCAAAATTTCAGAATATCCACTGTTTCATGACAGGTCGAAACACTTCGACATTAGGTACCACTCCATCAAAGATATGTTATAGATAAGAGCAGTGGGGTTCCAACACATCGCGATAGATGAGCAGATTGCAAACATTCTCACCAAGCCTTTGTTGAAAGCAAAGTTCTTATTCTTTAGAGACTAGCTTGGAGTGCAAGCGAATGTATCCCTCCTTGAGAGAGAACACTGCTGATTGAGAACAAAGAGCATATGCTCTTCCCCCTAGTATGTCGACTAGCCATGGACTTGGTGGGGGGGGGGGGGGGATGAGCAGCGAGGCTCCTTGGTGTGAGGGTACTCCTTGAAGCCATGGACTTGGTTGAGTACATATCCTGGTGTGCATCCTACCTACAAGTCACCTTCATGTCATTATTTACCAAGGGCCATCTTTAGATGGTTAAGCTTGCCGGGATTACCACCCATCTGGCCAATGGGTGAGGAGACTATTGAGAAATCTAGCGCAACTTACTTAGGGCATTTAAATTTGATTTCTCTTTAATTTTGATAGATGCTCGTGATCTTCTTATTAAATTCTTCTTCTTCTTCTTATTTCTTTGATCATCAAACAACTACCAAAAACATGAAAACAAATAGACACCAGATGTAGGCACTCAGCCAGAGCAAAACCCCTATGGAGGGGAAAAACCTTGTCAAACTTTTCCACTAATAGATTCAAATCAGATTGAGACAACCTAGACCTTTGACCAAGACATGGAGTTCCTCCATCCACCAAGTTAGCTATTGGCACAAATTTCTTCACATCAAATCTACTTATAACTCAGCTCCTCCTCTACAACTTCTGAAACTGACCTTCTGAAACTCGACTCCTTCTCGGATCTTGCAAGAGTTCGGTCCTGTAATCTTTTAATCCTTCTTTAACATACTCCTTCCTTCATCTTCTTTCACAAATAGCTTCTTCCTTTCTGTGTCTATAAACTTCTTTTCTCAAGTGAAATTGCAGATCAAAAATGGATTGTTTTTCTATATCATCTCACAAGATTGAGTGCTCCTTTATATATAGTGTCCCTTCATGAGGCCGACTTGAAGAATAGACAGGTTGACATTTAAGAGAGGGAGCTGACTCGGTGGAGGAATTTCCTTTGACACAAAATAATTTTCTTCTTTGACTTTGATACAATACAAAAAATCCTAGAGCACTCAATGGGTGCTTTTCACCTATTGACCATTGACCCAAGCATGAAACCCATGCTTTAATAAGTCAATTTATTTTAACAATAATTTTCTTTTTCTTTCTTTTGACAAATAATTATGAAGACCGACACTAGTTACATTCTTCAACAGAGACTAGGTGTGTGTGATCTTTACCAAAGTCGAATGCGATTGCCATGGGCTTGGTTAAGGTAAATTGATCTCCCTAAGTTTTGGATGGAGGTGTTCTACCACTTGATTGCTGAGGATCAAGTTGGGTGAGGATCAATCAGTGGACAATAGGGTGTGTGTAATATTTACCAAGGTCATTTATGATTGCCATGGACGTGGTTGTGGTAAATCAATCTCCCTTATTATCATTGTGGATCATTCTTTCAAGATGAGATGAGATGGGATGAGTTGAGACGGGATGATGGTGCAACTATCAACTTTCCTTATAATGAATCATGTACATCTGAAATTAGATCTATTATATTCTCCTTTAGGTCATGGAGCCTGACTTGGAGACTAGTAGGGTGTGTGTGATCTTTACCAAGGTCATATGTGATTGCCATGGACTCAGTTGTGGTAAATCGATCTCCCCTATTATCAATTGTGGATTGAGACATCACTGTTCAACAGAGATGAGATCTATGGTGCAACCAAGTATTCCTCCCTAGCTGAGTGGGAGTGTTGAAGATTGGCAACTTTGGTTGGAAACTTCACTTGAAAAATGATGGAGAAAAATCAAGGAATAAAAATTGAAATTTAAAATTATGTTTTGCCTCCAAAAGAGTTCAAGTCGACCTCCCCTTTTTGTCAAGTCGGCTGGTCCCCTTAGAGGCACCCATTCGAGCCCTTGTGAAGACTATATATATGTGACACTCTCCTCCTCACTTGAGCAATTCTCATCACACATCTTTTGTTTGCTCCAATGAGGTCTGTGAAAGGAAAAGAGGACAAATTTCAGGAGGAGAAAAGGGGGCCAAAATTCTAGAGGGCTATGGGACTTGGCTTGGCATTTCTCTTATTCTTGGGTATTCATTTGGTTATTATCTTGACAGTGTTTCTGATGTACTGATGTATCTTGAACTCTCTCTCTCTCTCACATAAGGAAGAAATTCTGGGTTTTCCCCTTGTGGGTTTTACCTTGGCCTCATGCCTAAGTTCGATGTAGTCTCATGGTTTCTTAGTTATTTTTCTACTGCTTTCTTCATGCTTAATGGTTTATGTTTTAATTGCTTAATAATGTAAAATGTTGTATGAAATCTAATGCTAATAATGATTTTGAAGATGTTATCTGTGAGAATAAATTGCTCTTGTTATGCCCTAATAAAATCAACAATCGCCATTCCATTTTGCCGTTGCTCAATATTTAAAATCGTTTCCATACACAAGCTGCTAAATCACAATCAATTTTGTATAGATCATACACAAATTTCCATGTCTTATACAACTCTTAATAAAAGATGTGATGGTTTGTACATTAAAATAATAATGCCTTTTATATCTCTATTTTTTTTTACTTTGGAAGTCAAAAGATATAACAAGTACCCTTTTAGATATTTAAAAAAACTACTTTCCAAAAATTATTTTCATAACTTCATATATAAGATATAAAGGTCCAAAAAAATGGAGTTTGCAAAGGAAAAAACCAACCACAAGATGGTTAGCAATTATGGGTTACACACAGATGTTAATCAATGTAAAGATGAAGTCAACCGTATAAGGCACCGTCTCAATAATGTTGAGAAGGGGAAAAAAGAGTTAGGAGAATGACAAAAAGGGATAGGAGAAATACAAAAAATAATTAAGGGAGAAAATCGATACATTAATAAAAAGGAAGACCAAATTGATAGGTTAATAGAATAATATGAGATGATTGCAAACCTTATTAAGAATGAGCTAAGTTATATGACACATCCCTCCCCACCATGTGTTGCGAATCTATCGTGTCCAACACGATTTGTGTATGACACGTGTCCGATATGTGTCCGACACGAGTTTGTCTTGTGTTCGAGATGAGGGATACGGGTCAAACTTGTGTCGAGCATGTGCCCGAATTCTGTCTCGATTTTCTGAAACATGTTCGTGAAAAAAGTGACCTTCGAGCTAGGTAAATCTCGGATTTGGGCCTCATTTTGCTTTGGTGAGTTGATATAGGACTGTGTGAGGGATCAACAAAGGAGATATACATCTTTTGGAGGTGATTCAAGGCAAAGGTAAGTGGATTTCCCTTCCATTTTTTACTAGTTTTGCTACAACAATCTACTTGTCCGTTTTGTTTACATGCACAACCGTACAACGATGTTTTTATTATTATTTATTTTTATTTTTTACAACAATAATGGTTCAATCAAGGGTAGCGGGGAAGGGGCAAAAGAATGGGAAGCATGTCCCCATTAGTAATGCCCGCCCTTTTCAATTTCACCAGGGTTTTCAAGTCTTCCATCTGTTGGAAGTGGGGTTGGAACAACAACTTCAAATGTTGAGAGAAACAATAATTTAGCAAGAAAACAAGCTCATGAATTGAAATATCCCTTGTGGAAGTATGTTACAAGACATCAAGGGCTAGGCAACAAGTTAAAGGGAGGAGGCAATATTCTTTGGACATTCAACTTTTTCATCTATCAATTCAAGAGCTCCTATTTTTGTGTGAAAGGGCATTTGTTGGGCACATCATCTTGTGGAATGGAGCATGTGCAAGAGTGACTCCATCTAAGAGGAAAGAATTAGAAAGAGAGGCCAATGTTGATGTGGCAATGGTGGCCGTAACATCTAAGAAAAACAAGAATGAGGATCGCCTTCCATTCTTGAGGAAAATCAATTATCCATTTGAGAGTTCTAGTGGGGGTGCAAGTCAAGCAACAAAAAGGAGGGCACTTGGACCAATGGACAAAATATTTCAGAAAGAGCGACGAGAAGAGATTGATGTCACCATTGCTTTTTATTTTCCATTTCAACTTCAAATCGTTTAATGTTGCACGAATCACCTTTTTTATTGAGATGTGTCGAGCTCTAGCTCTAGGGTCTCCATCGGGGTATGTGCCTCCTCGTTCAAAGAGGCTTAGAACCACATTGTTGATTAAGGCAAAGAAGGGGGTGGATAAAATGCTTGAGGCTATGAAATCAACATGGCCAACATTTGGGGTTAGTATTGTTTTTGATGGATGGATAGATGCAACACACCATCCACTCATCAACTTCATGGTGTCTTCCTTGAATGGAGCAATTTTCTTGAAAATAGTGGACGCTCTTGGGAAATACAAGGACGCACAATATATGGTGAGTTGTTCACTAAAGTTATTGAAGATGTAGGTGTTGATTCTTGTATGCAAATCATTATAGACAATGAACCTGTTTGCAAGGCTGTTGGCATGATTGTGGAAGCTAAATATTCCCAAATATTTTGGACACCTTGCATTGTCCATTCCTTGAATTTAACACTTACATTTATTGCTTCTGATGTGGCTTGGATTGGAAATCTTATTGAGGATGAACGACATATCCACAACTTTATACAAAAGCATAGCAATTCCCTCACAATCTACAAAGAGTACACACATATATCGTTGTTGAAGATTGTAGATACCTAGTTTGGCTCTTCATTCATCATGTTGAAGAGTTTGAGGGAGGTCAAGACCGCTCTTGGGGCTAGGGTTATTTTAGAGTTTTGGTCTTTTTGGAGAAAGACAGATCAAACAACCTTAAAAAGAGTGAAGGATACACTGTTATAGACCAACCCATCCTAAGAGAGGTTTATGAGGGATGGGATTCCATGATTGAATTCGCAAGGACTATTATTTTTCAGAATGAGTGCCTAGAGTATGAGACATCACTAGAGGCCTTGTTCGCCACCATACATGATATTCTTGTTAGTAGGTGGGACAAGAATTGCACACCTTTCAATTGCTTGGCTCAATCATTGAATCAAAAATACTACAACCATGAGTGGTTGAATGGTAGACCTTCACACGGATTCCCTACTCACATGGATGGTGAGATTTCACAGGGGAGGAAGGATGCATTGAGATGGATATTTCGGGATAGACCATCCCTTGATGAGGTGGAGGATGCCTTTGCAGAGTTTTCCACTAGCACTAGGTGATTTGCAGGCTATGTTGTGATTAGGGACAGGGGGGCTAAGAAGCCCTATGTTTGGTGGGCAACTCATGGGGCAAGATGCCTTCCTCAACAACAGCTAGCCATGAGGCTCCTTTCTCAGGTTACTTGATCCTCTTGTTGTGAGAGGAATTGGAGCACATATGGGAATATGTATAGTTTGAAGAAGAGAAGGTTTGAGTAGTCTAGAGCATAGACAATGGTGTATGTGCACACCAACCTTCATCTTATTCACAAGCAGAGGGATGAGTGGTTGAAGGGAAAGGAAAAGATATGGGGTGTGTTTCTTGATGATATGGGTTTGGACAACAGTGTTGAGTTGGCATTGGCCAACTTGGATCTTAATGAACCAATGCTAGAGGTAGTCACTTTTGATGATGGTGGTAGTCTTACGGGTTCATCCTCCACACCAGTAAATGCAAAGATTACATTGGATACAAAATAGGAGGATGCAGAAGAGAGTAGTGGTGGTACTGATGTTGATTTTTGAGGTTGATGAGTTATAGGTTATAGCTTGTTGGCAATTACGTATGAGATTCTTCCATCCCGATCTACAGTTCTGGGTTATAGTATCTACCTTATTTTGTATTTTTTATTTGCCATTGACATTCTCACATATAGTATCTTTGACTCTGACTCAATTAGTTAGGAGTCCTCAAGACTCAGTGTCTATGTAATACATTTTGATTTTGATGACTTAATGAGAAAACTATAGTTTATGGTTAATTTCTTGTGTTTGTCAATTTATCGTCATTGATGTAGTAGTAAGTGCTTGTTGTAAACTTGTATCATTGATGAATCATGATTGTAATATGTATGCATAATGTATTATTGAATTTGTATCATCATAAGCATTTGTGTAATATGATATATATATATATATATATATATATATATAATATATATATATAATGAGTCCTCTGTGTCCTGTTTAGGGTGGTAGTCATATCACGTGTCAGACACTCATATTTTAGTGTCCTACATGTCTTGTGTCCTTGTGATAGGCGACTTAGAGAATGAGGAATGAAGACAAGGATGAAACAACGATGATACTTAATGATTAAATGAACGAGTTGAATAACTAAACAAAAGAGTAGATGCGTTATTTGCACGACCCTTAGCCCACCAAAGACCACCCTCAAGTTCAAATTCATTTAACTCCAATTAGCAAAGGTATCAAGATAACATGGGTTGTCTAAATAAAATCAAAATTGACAAACCTAAATATGATGGGCTAGACGATAAAAAACATTATCATGTGGGTTTCTAAAATGGAAGGTATTTTTGCTATGAACACACCCATCAACAAGCTAGAAAAAAATCAATAGCTTCCTTATACTTAGAAGGTGATGCCTATGATTGGTTGAAATGTTGGTCGAAGAAAACAAGTGGCTTATTTGTTAATTGGAAAAAATTCGCAAAAAATCTTTTAAAAAGATTTAATGACAATGAGGAAGATGAAACCTTTACTAGGTTCACTCATTTCCAACCAGCATGAACAATTAATGAAGATACCCATATATGGGAAGTCCTAGCTACCAAATTTCTAGATTTCATGATTAAAACCCATTATTCCCAACGAGTTGAGATTATCATGTTAATTTTTTCCTTGAACCTAACTCCCGACAATTCATTGACCTAACAGACTATGAGTGTACTGAATGAATGTGTTACGAATAAAATATATAAATATAAACAATGATGATATTTGTAATAATGATCAATTTATTAGTAATTAGTACTTAAGAGGCAAGTCTAAATGGGACATGACCTTCCATGAAGAGGTACCTGCCTAGGGCATATAAGCAGATTCTCACTCTCATTTGTAACATTATTCTCATTCATACATTTTAATATATACTCTTGTATCCTCAATGGAGATCTACATATTCCTAGTCTTTTTGAGTGCCTAACCTGCTATAGCGAACCTTGTTCATTACATTGGTATCAGAGATGTTCAATCCTCTCGCTGCTTGATCGCTACATAGAGAATCTGTCTGAACTAACCTTTGGCCATGAATTTTTCAACCTTGTTGTCATTGTTCAAGAGTTTCGTTACAAATTTGGAGTTTCTCCATTTCGCAAGTTTCATCCTTAGGCCTTTTGCGCATTAAAAAAAGAGAAAAAAAACGAAAAAAAAGCAAAAGTTAAAAAAATTAATATATAAAAGGAATTAAAAAAATTGGAAAAAAAAGGAATTAGAAAAAGAAAAAAAAAAAAAAGTCAATATAAAAGGGAAAAAAAACATATAAAATAATATATAAAAAGCACCTAAAAAAAAATAATTAAAAAAAAAGTACTATAAAAAATGTTATTAAAAAAAATAAAAAAAAGATATTAAAAAAAAAACAAAAAAAAGTCAAACACGGGAATATATTCTATATATATATATATATATATATATATATATATATATATATGTATATTAAAAATAAAATAAAATGAAAAATAAAAACACAAAAATTACTTGGCCTTTAGCCACCATTGCAACTCGTGGTGCCCTGCTAACAGGCTGCCGACATGCACTCATAACCGGTGCCCACTTGATCCTTTCTGTCCAAGTCCTGACGACAACCAGTCGCTACTGGCCTGCAGCCACCGAAAGCAGCTGCTGTCGATCTCAAATAGCACGACCACCACCACTGGATTCTCCTGTCTCCTCGCTTGCAGTCGTGCAATCGCCTACCGCATTTTTCGATCATGAATTGTTGGAATTTTATTCCTAGCCACCGTTGACCAGCAATCACAGCATGCTGCAGTGACTAATTACAGACCACACGCCAACGTCATTGCTGACCACTTTCGCTCCTTGTCAAACTGCATGCTAGCACTGTCGCCTAATAAAAAAAAATCGATTGCGGTTGCTAGCCACCACCGCCTTGTCTTGAACTCGTTGTCTTCATTTCCCATTAGCATTGTCCGTTGCCATCTTTTGCACCTATCAACGTTTGAATGTACCCTTAGTTTGTCATCCTAGCCACTATTGCCAGAATACACTATTGTCACTAGTGTAATGGTTTTGCTTTTGATTGTCACTAATACTTTTGCCATTCCAGTCGCTAAAATTAAAAGAAATCATTTTTTCTTTGGTTGTATGCCTACTTGTAAAATTGCAGTCTCCGGTTTCTATCAATATAGAGGTTGAAAGGGAGCGACAATAAAAGGTCAAAGATTGCGACATTTGATAACTTAACCAAACCATTGTTTAATCTCAAACCAAAATCATTACATCTTACAGGAGGAATTAAGGCCGTCAAACAAAAATAGGCTATGAAGTTTAAAAATCAAATAAAAAGGTTTTTGTTATAGGAGGATTAGCACCAAAAAGTGGTTTATTAAGGGATATATAAAATTGGGTTAATTGAGTCTATATAAAAGTGGTTTTTTATAGGCAATTTAAATTAAATAGAAATAAAAAAAAGATTATTAACCATGCCATATTGAAGTTAAAGGAGTAATAAAGTTGCGAAGGTTTACATATTAAAAAAAAGGGGTTAGAATGGAGTACTTTTAAAACCCTAAGGTCGAAAGGAATGGAGTCTAATTAAAAAATGGAGGCTGAAAGATGTCTAGAAATTTAATATAACTATGCCTAAGTGCTATTTAGAATTAAAGGGTCTATTGCGGGAAAATATGTTACTATCGCTATCTTGCCAGCCGAAGATAAAAGTTATATAAAACCGAATATCGCAAACCAATTAGTGATTCTCGAGTCAAATATAATAAAAAAATTAGTCTATTATGACAACAAAAGATATGATAAATTAGTTGAAGGAAAAACACTCCCCTGTTGCAATTTAGATGATGAAAATTCCAAACGAAGATTTTGTACCTAACTCAACAACTACAGTACCAGAAGAAAATAAAAAAATTACCACACCTAATAAGGGAAAGTCAAACCAAAAGAAAACCCTATCGACATTCGAATCACAAGAGAAGACAACTCAATCAATCTACGAATCTGTATCACTCAGAACATAAACAACAAACTTATGTTCAGAAGGACACTGAAGTGCACACAAGTCAATCCAGTGATAACGATTCATCACAAGTTTCCAGTAATCGAAAGATTCCACAAAAGATTAATTTAGGATGGTCAGATCGTTTCTCCGTGAGACAATTTTATATATCACTCGAAGGATCATATCAACTTGTATCAATGAAGATGACATTTCCGAGACGAGAAGACATTCGAAACAGAAAAAGAGATCAAGCCTTTTCATGGGCAAGCTTTGAGGAAATAGAGTTTTGAGGAGGAAGACAATGTTATGAATAAAATATATAAATATAAATAATGATGATAATTGTAATAATGATTAGTTTATTAGTAATTAGTACTGAAGAGGCATGTCTAAATGGGTCATGACCTTCCATAGGAGGTACCTGCTTAGGGTATATAAGCAGACCCTCACTCTCATTTGTAACATCATTCTCATTCATACATTTTAATATATAGTCATTGTATCCTCAATGGTGATGCACAACTAGATTTTTAACACAATTAGTGGAAGAAAAAACTATGCAACCAATCTCAATCACAATGACACCTAGATTCTACCCAATCAACAATTCTTTCATAAATTTGAACTTACTTGTTCTCCCATCCAATGATTTTAAAACCAGAACTGGTGATTGGACCGGTCCACCTAATGAACCGGTTTACCAACCAGAACTGTTCTAACCGGTACCGGTTTGGTCTAAATGAACCAGTTTTAGAAAAATACGTTAAGTAATTAATTTTTAATGAAACAAAACTATTTTTAAGATTTAAAACCATGATTCCAAGCCAATAGAGACAAAATATGCAAAGTTTGCTCATTTATATACGATGTAAAGGTGAATATATCAAAATGGCACCGAGTGCAATACATATCATCGACTAAGTAGCAAAATACATAAGCAATGAGGCTCTAAATGGCCTATCAAGTCCAAAACAATGTTGCAAGCTATGAGACCATTGACCTACTACAAGTCTACAATGTACACATGATCAATCATCAAGTTCATCACCACTACTAGCCATAGGATCATCATCAGGAGCTACATGGACATTATCTGGTTCAGAGTCTGAGGATGCCTCAACCTGATCTGCAACCTCAGTAGCAATGCCACCAACAACAATAGAAGTGGACCTAATGGAAGCATGAGTTTGTCAACCTGCATGACTAGTGCCTTCCATTGGTTCTTTGCCTTTCCTTGATGCTGCTACTAATCCTGGTTTTGACGTTGCCACATAATCTGCTTCATCCCTCGCTAACCCATGTCGATATCAAAATCAACCTCAAACACAGGATCTTCAGTCTCCTCCACCTATTCTGATGTTGGATCAATATCGTCCAACACAATGGGATCTAGATCAGGTGTTTTGTTCATCATTTGGTTCCTCCTCAGTTGAAGGTTGTTGTTATGCTCTTAACCTGCAAGACGATACTAGAATACCAAATATGAGAAGAAATATACCCAGAACACAGAACAATGAGAAATAACAACAAGTATTTTATTATTCAGAAAGCAATGTTCACTTGTCTCTTCAAGGGGGCAACCTCCAATAGAGTTGAGCTCAATTACAAAATAAGACACGATGCTCCTTGACGGGAGTCTCTATCCTTTATATAGGATTCATACATGCAATACCATGGTTCTTATTAATACCATCTATCTAATACCATGGCCCATTTGCAACTAACTGTGGTCCCTTCATTAAATGCGGGTTAACCACTTACAATTATTAATATGGGTTTTATTGACTCTTTACTTAACTGTAACTATGACTCGATCCTATTACATAAATAAGGGGGTTAGGGTTGGATCCTAACATGTCCTCCCCCATAAGAATAGCCTTGTCCTCAAGGCTGAAGCTGTGGAAACCGCTGAAGGATAGTGGTTGGTTCCCAGGTTGCATCTTTCGGAGAGGTCTCTTTCCACTTGACGAGGACTTCCTTGATCGTGTGGCCACGCAGGTGCCGTTCTCGTGTGTCAAGAACCTATTCAGGTTGGAGCCAGATTGACCCTTCTTCATCCACTTCAGGTAGATTGGTTTGAAATTTGAATTCTGCAATGGTTCGCAATCACTTTCTTGAGGCATGAGACATGGAAGATTGGATGGATTTTTGCAGTGAGTGGCAAAGCTAGCTTGTAGGCGACTTCTCCAATGCACTGAAGTACTTGATACGACCATAGAATTTTGGAGATAATTTCCAACAACCCTCGTCTTTGAGTGATGTTTGCTTATATTGTTGCAGCCTCAAAAATACCTGATCCCATTCTTGAAATTGGCGTTTTGAGCGATGTTGATCTGCCTGTTGCTTCATGCGGTTTTGGGCTTGATGAAGATTCTCTCTAAGGTGGGCCAGCATGGTTGTGCAGTTTTGTAGGAGTTGATCCACTGCTTGTGCCTTCGAGCATCCCTTGATGTAAGAAGTAGGGGAAGGAGGGATTTGACCATAAACTGCTTCATATGGAGTCATTTTGGTGGTGGCATGATAGTTGGTGTTATACCACCATTTGGCTAGAGGTAACCACTGTACCCAGAGATGTTGCTTTTTTGAAGTGAAACACCTAAGGTAGGTCTCCAGACATTTGTTGACTGCTTCAGTTTGACCATCAGTTTATGGATGATAGGAAGTATTGAGTTGTAGTTGGGTACTTTGTAGCCAGAAGAGTTCCTGCCAAAAGTTACTGGTGAAGATCGGGTCACGATCAGACACAATGGAAGTGGGCATGCCATGCAATTTGAAGATTTGATCCATGAAAGATTGAGCGACCAAATTCGGTGTAAAAGGGTGGGGTAGGGCGCAAAAATGAGCATACTTAGAAAGATTGTCCACAACCACCATGATGACTGACTTGTTTCCTGACTTTGGAAGACCCGTAATGAAATCCATAGAAACCTCCGTCCAGATTGAGGCCGGGATGGGCAATGGCTGTAATGTGCCTGGGGATTTCACTGTTTCTCCTTTGTGGCGCTGACAGACGTCGCATTCAGCTACAAAAGTAAGAATGTCCTTTTTCATGCCTATCCAAAAAAATGATCTTCGAGTGTGAGCATATGTCTTCTGAAAGCCTGAATGTCCTGCAATGGGAGATGAGTGCAACTCCGCCAAAATGCGGCTTTTGAGGGTGGATGTTGGTGATATTACGACTCTGTTCTTGTAGCGAAGAATCTCATCCTGCCATGAGTAGCCCGCTGTGGAATTTGGATCCGCCTTCAATTGATTAATGAGTTGGGAGAGCCAGGGATGTGGAAGCCATTCCTTGCGAGCCTCTTCAATACATTCTGGAATGGGAAGGGAAATTGCGAGTAGGGTACTTTCCTTCTCCAATTGGCGGGATAACGCATCTACTACAATATTTTTGCACCCTTTCTTGTAAATTATCTCATAATCATATCCCAGCATTTTGGCGAGCCATTTATTTTGTTGTGGTGAGGATAGGCGTTGCTCCAAAAAATATTTAAGGCTTTGATGGTCTGTACGGATTTGGAAACGTCGCCCCAATAAGTATGGTCGCCAGGCATCTACTGCATGTAAGATGGCCATCATCTCCTTCTCATAGGTAGATTGTCCTAGATTCTTCCCACTTAGTTGTTGGCTCGTGAAGGCCAAGGGTCGACCTTCCTGCATTAAGACCGCCCCAATACCTGTACCAGAAGCATCACATTCAATCACAAAAGATTTGGTGAAGTCGGGTAGTGATAAGACTGGAGTGGAACACATGGCATGTTTGAGAGCTGTAAAGGCCTGTTGTGCTTCATCATTCTAGAGGAATGAATTTTTCTCGAGTTGAGTGAGGGGCCTAGCAATGCAACCATAATTGCGGACAAATTTGTGATAGTAACTTGTGAGACCCAAAAATCCTCTCAAGCTCTTCAAGGTCTTTGGTTGAGGCCAATCCTGCATTGCCTGGAACTTTTTGGGGTCCACCCTGACACCTTCACGCCCCACAATGTGGCCCAAATACTCAACTTCTTCCATGCCAAAAGAGCACTTGGACATCTTGACAAATAATTTATGTTTGCGGAGCAGTTGCAAGAGCTGATCTACATGTTAAAGATGTGTGGCCCAGGTGCGACTGTAGATGAGGATGTCGTCAAAGAAAACAAGGACAAATTTTCTGAGATATGGTTTGAGCAGGTGGTTCATAAGGCTCTGAAAATTGGATGGGGCATTACAAAGACCAAATGGCATGACCAGGAACTCATAATGGCCTTGATGAGTTCGGAAAGCAGTCTTTGGAATGTCGACTTCTTTCAAGCGAATTTGGTGATAGCTTGAGCAAAGGTCGAGCTTAGTAAAGAATTGAGCCCCATTTAGTTCATCTAGCAAATCATCGACCACCGGGATGGAAAATTTATCTTTGACCGTCAACTTATTGAGGGCCCCGAAGTCTGGACACATACGCCATTCCCCATCTTTCTTGAGCATCATGACCACTGACGATGAATAAGGACTAACGCTGGGACGAATGACCCCTGCTTCGAAGAGTTCCTTTACTATTTTTTCAATTTCATTCTTTTGGGCGAACAGATATCTATATGGGCGCACATTTGGTGGTTGGGCCCCTGGGACCAAAGTAATGCTATGATCATGTTCCCTTCTCGAGGGTGGAAGCTCATGAGGCTTGTCAAAGACTGGCAGATGGTGGTTCAAGATCTGTTGCATCTCAGGATGAATATGAAGAGAATTGGGTTCAAAGGCCTAGATGGCATTAAATTGGGCTATAACTCCATGGTGGCCCTTTTTTAACAATTTTTCCATCCGATGTGAGCTGATGATAGAGGGAGCTCCCGCGTGGAGTCTGTGGAGGGTATGTGTGTGGTTGTTCTGCTTAAAGCTCACATATAACTGCTGGAAATCCATTGTGATTGGGCCAAATGTGCGAAGCCATTCAACACCTAGGACAATGTCGCACCCTCCCATGTGTATGGCAAACATGTGGGCCTTTAACTGATAATCCCCCATTTGAAGTTTGACATTTTCACAACGGCCTTCACATTTCATTGCCCCCCATCAACAATTTGGACCTAGGAGTTAGAAACTGCTCGGACAAAACAATGCACTGCTTCCACGACTCTTTGATGGATAAAATTATGTGCACTGCCACTATCAATCAAGACTACTACTGGGTGATGCTTAATAAAACCTTTGATTTTGAGAGTTTGGGGAGAACAAATCCTGTTGGTTGTCCTCTTCTTCCTCCTCTGGTTCCTCAAGTGGTGGGGCTTCTTCCGATGAACTGTGATCAATAGCATCAATTTGAAAGAGTTTGGCTCCTTGCATTTATGCCCGAGGGAGTATTTCTCATCACAGTAGTAACACAATCCTTGCTTTCTTCTTTCTGCCATTTCTGCTGGTGACACCTTTTGAACCTTGAGTGTTTCGGTAGTGCTTTGAACTTGTGTGGGGCGATCCTTGGCGATGAAATTTGGGCAATTGGATTGGGTCGCTAATGCACGTTCTATGTCATGAGCTATCCTGCAAGCATGCAACCATGAGCTAGGGTGGTGCAGTCAGACATGGGCTTGTATGGCTTCTTTGAGACCACTGACAAAACATTCCACGTAGAACTCATTGTGTCGACCTCCAGTGCGGAAAGCTAAGGCTTCAAAGGCTGTAATATATTCGTTCACTGTTCCTATCTATTAGAGCTTAGTGAGATGACCCAAAAAATTAGAGTCCTGGTCAAAGCGATCCGTAAGAGATTTTTTGAATGTCTGCCAAGTCAAGGGCCTTCCATAGCAACGTTGATGCCATTGCCACCATTGCCATCTTTCATTGTCCAAGTACATGATACCCACACTAAGTTGAGTCGCATCATCCAGGATGTAATTCTGTGTGAAATATTGCTCCATTTGTGCTATCCATGCGGTCAGGTGAGAGCCGTCAAATTTATACCTGTCCAGCTTGGGTGGTTGCGGATGGGATTGTTGGTGGGTGCCAAAGAGGTGAAGAGACTAGCTAGATTCGCCCTCATTGTTTTCATTGCTAATATATGCCTCTGCGCGTTCCTCCACCTTGCCTTTTGAGAGTGTTTCATTTAAGTTCTTCAGCTGCCACATGACATCTTTCAATTGTGATTCAAGGTTGTCATTCCTCTCATTGGCCATAGCTTGAGCTCTAGTTTGTACCAGCACCGATTCGATGTACTTGAAATTTGGGACCGCTCGAAATTTTTGTCACTAACAATTAAATGGTACCACCTTGCTCAGCTCGTCGCCCTGATTCTTATGGGCTAAGTCTCCAATAAGTGTCCCGGGGGATCTCAGAACCCATACAATTAGTCAGACCTGAATGGTGGATCTGAGCCCAAACTACTAGATCTGGATGGCAGATCTGATGGATTTGATAGATCTGAACGACTGATTTGATAGATCTGAACGACTGAATTGATTGATGCTGCTGTGACAAAACCCCACCTGCGAGATCTGATCTGGCAAAGATTATGCGTGATCCAGAGAGAGAGAAGGGAACTATGGTCTTCAGGAGTGTCAGGTGCTATAGATCGCAATATACATAAGGGTCTGACAGTAGTACTTGGCCCATTTTTTCAGGGCACTAACCAAGGAGGATCAACCGTACCCTTAGCTGTACAACCCGACTACCCTATCGTACGCGCACGTAATCTCTCCGAGTGTTGTTCTCGGTGTACTGTAGCAGCAAGACGGCCGATGGTTTATCTATGGCGAGGTTTCAAGGGAGCTAGGGGGCTTTCGATATACCCAGAGGGTACTTGGAAGACAGTCTGTGCGCAGTTCTGTCTAATGCGCTACTACTCGAAGGGGTACCCACAGGGGTTACAAGGGAGTCCAACAAGCGTGACCATCTCTTGTATTTCTTGTGTGTATGCCTCCCCAAATCCGCAGGTTTATGCGCTCAACGACAGATCCCGTGGTTTAAAGATGCCAGAACACGTCTCTAGCCAAATTTTTTTTTTGCTAAAAATTGGAGATCACACCGGCCCTGGAAAGCGCTTTGATACCACTTGTTATGCACTTAACCTGCAAGATGATACCAGAATACCAAATATGCGAAGAAATATACCCAGAACATAGAACAATGATAAATAACAACAAATATTTTATTATTCAGAAAGCAATGTTCACTTTGCCTCTTTGAGGGGGCAACCTCCAATAGAGCTGAGCTCGATTACAAAATTAGACACGATGCTCTTCGAGGGGAGTGTCTATCCTTTATATAGGATTCATAAATGCAATACCATGGGGCAATACCATGGTTCTTATTAATACCATCTATCTAATACCATGGCCCATTTGCAACTAACTGTGGTCCCTTCATTAAATGCGGGTTAACCACTTACAATTATTAATATGGGCTTTATTGACTCTTTACTTAACTATAACTATGACTCGATCCTATTACATAAACAAGGGGGTTAGGGTTGGACCCTAACAGTTGTATTGCACGAAAACATGATCATTTAACCGTTTTTGTTCCAAATAGTTTCTCTTCTTCGTGTGTATGCGCTGAAATATAGACCAATTGCGCTCACAACCTGAAGCACTGCAAGTTTGATTGAGGACTCTAATTGCAAACCTTTGCAATTGAGGGCATTGGCCACCAAATGACTCCCACCAATGTGCTGCAAAGAAAAAGACACTAATTAGTAACTTAGTTTATAATTTGAATTGTAAAGAACGTAAACATTTTTAACTTGAAAAGAAAAACAAATTGGAAATTGGAATTGCTTACCTAATTGGTCCACATCTCTTGCCATCTTTGCCAAGTTTTTGCCAACGGTACCACCTGCCATAGTGAAAACAGTGAGTTGTCTATGTATTTCCAACTGGTCTGCATAGGTAAGGACCATGCGCTCCAAGCAATCAATCAATCCAGCTCTGACCTACCCATCATGCAGATCTCCTAGCCGATTTTTATAATGATACTTTGGGTTCAAAAAACACCCAGCTGCATGTATAGGACGATGGAGTTGATTGTTCCATCTGTTATCAATGATCTCCCATATACGGACATATTTAGCTAACATGTCCTTGTAAGCTGCCCGTATCTGCTCCTTTGCCTGATCCATAGCCTCATAAATGTAGCCCATGGCCAATTTTTCCCCATCCACCATCCTTAACACCTTAAAAAGGGGCTCGGTAATTTTCACAAGCTCTACTGACCTTTTCCAAAAATAATTGTCTAACACTTTCTTTTTGGTGTCTTTTCCATCTTGTTTACGAGCCCACCGAGATTCAGACCATTCTTCAGAAGAAAACATTTTCTGCAAGTTTTTATGTTGACCATTGAGACATTGCAACGTGAGGAAGTGAGTTGCAAATCTCGTCATTGCAGGCCTAACAAGCTCTTTACCCCCAATGTTTTTCCTCATTAGGCTCAATACCCATGAGTGGTTGTAAATGTATTTTGTAATGCACTTGGCATGCTCTATAGTGTTTTTTACCCACTCCACTTTGCCTATGTCCTCAAGCATGAGGTCTATGCAATTTGCAGCACATGGAGTCCAAAATATGGTCTTATATTTGGAATCAAGCATCTTTCCAGCAAGAACATAGTTTGAGGCATTATCGGTGATGACTTGCACAATATGCTGCTCCCCAACTTCTTGAATAATGTAATCCAAAAGCTCAAATAGAAGGGCTGCATCATTCACCTTATTAGATGCATCAATTGATCTAAAAAACATGGTTCCTTGAGGGCAAGAAACAAGGAAATTAATGATAGCGTGGTTCTTTCCATCGGTCCGTCCATCTAACATTATGGAACACCCTGTTTTATGAGCCATGAATCTTTAAACTCAACCTAATACTCATCATTGGAAGATATCTCTTTTTGCAAAAGAGCTCCCCTCAAGTCATGCATACTAGGGCCTTTGAAGCCTTTTCCTGTAGCTATAACAGAGTCCCACATAGCTTGGTAATAAGGTGAGCGAGCAACATTAAATGGGATATCTGAATCATACCACCATCTAGCAATGTATTGATGAGAAGTTTCTTTGCATTGTTTTTTCTAATGTTGATCCAAAGTGGGTTGACAACTTGGCTGGGAGGAAGTGGGATTAGAAGAGGCAATGTTGGCAGAAGATGAGAAAAAACTTTGGATGTTTGTTCTCTTTGTTCCTTTTGATTGTTGGCCACAAGAAGGATGAAGATAATGAAAGGGGTCATTGGTGGAAGGGATAGAAGTTGAGTCTTGAAACTCATAATCATCATACCCACTCTCTTTCATGGCTTCTAATAATTCCCTCTTCCTTGCAATGTCATCTTGGATGGCCTTCTCCCTAGCCTTATCCTCATAAAACTTTTCAAGCTTGAAAATGTATTCTGCCCTAATAGGACCTAACACTGCATTTGTTGCATCACATGGCTTTACGTGGCCTCTTACCCCAGTCAAGTGTTGTCTCAATCTAAGAATCCCCCCACCTCCAATAGATTTATGGCATAATTTGCATATCATTTTTCCATCAATTACATCACAATGAGCCCATGCACTGTCCTTTCCTTTTGGAGCCATGTTTGCTTGAAATAATTACAATTTGCAAAGAAATCTGCCATTTAAAAAAAAAATTTGCAGCGAAGCAACATGGAAAACCAAATTTAAGTTTAGGAAAGCGAATGCACATGCAAGCTACAAAATTTGATAGCATAGAACTAGAGATTTGATAGCATAGATGATAGAAGTGAGAAGTTTATAAATTTATAACACATAAAAAAATTTAATTCATGGACAACAGTCAAATGAGGAATTTTCAAGTGAAAATCCTTACCTGGAAACGCAAACTAGCTTCCTTAGCCTCCTCTTGAAGATGCCAACTCCATTGACAACTACAAACTATCTCCAAAATAGCTCCAACTCCAACTCCAAGATGACTAGCAAAAATTCAACACTCTCCAAGCTCCTAAACAAACTCACAAACACTCATAAACACTCCAAATCAGATGTGTGAGAAAGATGAGAGGGAGAGGGGCCTCTTAAAGGCTTGGAGAGGGTGTTTTTGGAGGGAAAGCACCCTTAGTTTCCCTCCAAAACCCCTAAACCTCATTGAGAAAGCCGCTGTGTGGGGCCTCGATGGGAATGGCCGGTAACTGGCCAGTTTAGGACGAAACTGATTAGTTTTCTACAAATCGGCCAGTTCCGTCCTAAACTAGCCGGTTAGGACCCATTTCTTGCCATCCAACCTCCTTAACCGGGTTTTTGCTCCGGTTCCAGCCGGTGGGTTTGCTGACCGACCGGTTAGACCGATAATCGATGAGCTAGGCCAATTTTTAAAACTATGTGTCAGCCTCGGTAACTTTCTAGGCTAATGATCGAATGAGCGCAAATAAAAATCATTGTGGCACCCATGGACCTTGTTAGGCCTCTTAAACATGCTTAGATTATTATTTGTCCTCTTGGGAGTCTTATTTTTTCGTTTGTGAGCTAGTTTGGTGGGCTTGTCACCAAAGTTAAGTCATTTTCACATTATTTTATTTTTATGGGCTAATGTAGGCTCATTAGTTAAATCAAACTCCTAATTAGTGTATAAATAGGAGTTGGTTGGATTCATTTGTATCATCACTTGACTTGGGATCTCTCTATCTTTAGAGAACTTCGCACGTTTTCCTTGGAGGATTATTTTGGATGATGGATGAATTTTGATGTATGGATTTGGGCTATTTCCATTTTGGAGCTTCTTATTTGCAAATGCGATGTTGGTTGCATATACTCTCTAACATTGTAAGTGCAAATTTAATGCTATTTTTCTTGTTGCTGTGTACATCTGAATTTTTCTATGATTAGGGCTAATTGTTGCATGTATGAAATGTGGAATTATGTGTCTATTTAGCTTATTCTTTTTATGGGCCATTGTTAGATGAATGAAATGTCCTAGAGATCATGTTATCTTGATAATGTTGCACCATTTGTATGAAGTATAAATGCTTGAAAGTCACTTTTCTTCTCTTTCCTCTAACATTGGACGAAGTTGACTTTTAGAGCCTCCTTGAACAAGAAACTAAATCCTTCTTCATTGTTATCTTTGACTCCATATCCCCAAGTGAATTAGGCATTGGTCCCTTAAAAAGGGTGATCATTTTAACCTTGTTTTGACTGTTCTCCCCTTTTTTCTAGGTCTAACCCCATTCGGTCACCTAGGGCATCAATTTCTCGAGAAACTAGCCACAAGAAAACTTCAATCTCCTACATACAACTACGTTGGTGGGAACCCTTGCTCTCCTCCAAATTTGAAGCAATTCTGATGGTGGAATCTTCGGATACCCCAAGCCCTAGCTCTAGGATCAAGTTTTGCCTAGGTGTTCCCAAGGCTAGAACCTAGTAGGATCAATTTGACATCTTTGGGAGAAAATTCTTGTTTGATCCTTTCCCCTCACCTTGGCTAGGTTAAGAACATCATTGGTTGCCAAAATCCATCCCCTAACCTGGGCTGGGTCCACTTGGCCTCGTGTGGTCCCATTCTTCACCAAAGCCTATTTATCAAGGACTACTTGAGAATCCATGTTCTCAAAAGGATTTTAGGGATTGAGAACATCTTTTATAGGTCTCATCTTTCTACCTCAACTCTCCAATCCTCATCCCCTCTCCCTAGAAGATCAAGTCCCTTGCTTAAAGAGCAAGCAAGCCCTATCCTTCAAACTCTTCTGGAAAGGGAATCATTTGGGTCACTCCACCTCTTTATTGATCTACACTTTATAAGTGACTTCCTAACTATCGGGTATCCTCCCATTGGGGAAAGTCCATAAAGAGCAGGGAGTCTTAGCTGTGGTGACAGTGGGCTAAGTCTCCATAGTTCGTCTTGACCTAGCAGTTGCCCTCATAGAAACCCCTTTTAGGTCCCCTGCTAGTTTGAGTAATAACAAAGAGTAAGAGGCTTCTAGGAACTTCGACTTGCCCAACAAATTCTTCTACAACTTCGACCTGCCCAACAAATTCTTCCGCAACTTCGACCCGCCCAACAAATTCTTCTGCAATTTCGTCTTGCCCAACAGATTCTTCTATAACTTTGACCTGCCCAACAGATTCTTCTGCAACTTCGATCCACCCAACAAATTCTTCCACAATTTCGACTTGCCCAACAACTTCTTCCTAGCATTTCGACTTGCCCAACAACACTAAGGCTTCACAAGAATACTTAGTCTTTCCCAACAACATTTCGACTTCCCAACAATACTTTGTCTTGCCCAACAACAGTTCAACCTCCCTAGCAACACTTCGACTTGCCCAACAATAGTAGAAACCCTAAAATAAGAGAGGGAAAGAGAGGCCCAAAACTTCGATGTTGCTTTTTTTTCTCCTTTTTCGTCCTTTTATAGCTGTTGTCTTGATTAGATTGGACTTGCTTGAGTGAGTGTGCTAATGAGGCCGAGTTCCTTCTTATTTATAGGCTTTTGAGGGGTACAAATTGCATCCTTTAGACCGACTTGATGACAAGGTCTTGGAGGGTCTTTTGACTCTATTTTGACACAAATAAAATTTTCTTTTCAATATGTAACATGCCCAAAAGAGTCTTTCATACATGACAATGACTCATTTGACTTGTAGACTCAATGACAAGCCCTAGAAGCACTCAATGGGTGCTTGACTTAAAAATAAATTTTCTTTGAGGATGAAACCCATGCCTTAAGAATAACAATAATAAATTTATTTTTCTAATTACATCAAATACATAAAATCATGATTACATATTTCATTATGAAGACTGAACCTAGTTACATATTTCAACACATAGCCCCAGTGCTAATCCCTAATACTGCTGTTGGTTTATAGATGTGCGAAGATCTTCCTCGTGGATTTGCCTTGGTCCTTTAAGACATCCATGTAATAATCCTTTGTCAATCCCATGATAATCAAAGCTAGAAACATGGAAAAGACAATTGAAAGGAATCTCAATACTTAATATTAGGTAGCTTTTGTGTTTTCAAAGAAGATAACCAATTACAATGCAATAGGTAATACAACACCACTAAAAATCACCTATCAAAAAAAGAGAAAAAGAAGGAAAATAATTGCCATAAATGTGGAAAAATTGGACTCCAGGGCATAGCTGCAAAGACTTGTCATTATGCTACTATAGAATGGTGGAAGAGAAGCAAGTCAACCTTTAGAATCTAGATGATGAAATCACTACAGGTTACGACTCAGATTCTAACTATGATGACAAAGCATCACTAGCTTCAATCTCATGTGCCCAACAAAATAGAAATGAAGAAAACGAATTTCAAAGAGAAATAATTACTCAAAAAAATCAATTACAACTACAAAATAGATTCCACTACATCTCAGAAGGTTAAGATCCAATCTCCAAGAAAAGAAAAAACAAACCTACAATTCCATTGGCAACCATGATAGGGAAACCACAACCTAAGACCTTGAAGCTTAAAGAAGTCATACAGGGTAGAAATGTAACAATACTTGTTGATTTTGAGAGTACTCATTATTCTATGGACATTGCTATTGCTAAACAACTAAACTTTTTCGTCTACCTCACCAAGGACCTTAAGGTTACATACAATGATGGACAAAAGGTCAAAGAAGTTTGAAGATGTCATAATGTTTTAATTTAAATACAAGAATTGGAACTACAAATAAGACTCTCTCCTCTACTGTTTGAAGAAATGGATATGGTGCTTAATGTGTAATGGTTGATGCAGTTGGGAAGTTATACTGCAAACCTTGAAGTACAATTCATGGAGCTTAATTGGCAAGTTCAATTCTATAAAGTATATGGTGCTAAAGGTTCCACTTTCAAGAAGAATCATTTACAATTAATAACAAAAGGTAGAAAACACAATCAAACATACAACATTAGAAACAAGGAAAATATATTGCTAGGAAGCATAAAATCATGTTAAACAATCAAGTCAAAAGACTTCAATTTATGATGCTAAGAATACAAGGGAACCTCACTCAAAGCATGGACAAAGTCAAATGCCTAAAAACATATAAGCTTCTATCCACCATGGAAATATGTTCAACTAGAGAGAATCCTATTTATTGTGCTTCGAGGACAAAACATTCTTTAAGAGGGTGGTAATGTTATAAACATAATAAGATTAAAA